>CM060698.1:108688281-108923987 GCA_030686995.1 Artemisia argyi
AAAGATTTTCAGTTTCTCCCCTATCGGCTTCAAGGTCAACCAAATCATCATCATTCCCTAATGGAAGTGGATTGATGTGAGTAAGTTCATCTGTGAACTCCTCAATAAGAGGGTCAACATCATAATGAGGCAGTAGTGCCTCTTCATACTCAACTTCTCCATAAGATGTACAATCATCTTTAAAATCGGAGAAAGTCTCAAAATGATCTTTTGGATTTTCAGGGGGAGAAGGTAAATCACACACATGATCAAAAGTTCCCTGTGACTCTCCTGGGATTGGGACAAGGTTCTCAACACTAGACTTTATGAATTCGTCCGATTCTTTTTCAGGAACAGTGCTAAGATGCTCATCCCCCATATTCAGAGAGTGAGTGTGAACTTCGGGTGTGATATCAATAGACTGAGGGAGTTGAGAGGAGCTAGCATTCATGGATTGTACAAGTTCCATTTGATCTTCTGCTAGTAATTCTCCGTCACATTATTTTCTCCCTGATTTTCAATGGAAGGAATTACAACTGATTAATCTGATGAATCTTTTTGAATAATAACAATGTCATCTTCATCATCATCACTGTCATCATCGTCATCATATAGAGCAGCATAGCGAAGATTGGCACGTATTTTAGCTGCTCTTTGCTCAGCAAGTAATTCTTTCATGCTCATTTCGTTTCTAGCATCTCGTTCTTCAGCAAGTAATTCTGCCATTGATTTCTCACGAGAATCTTGAAACGATGTAGTAGCCAACCCCTCCTTAAATTCTTTCAATGCTTCAAGAACCTTTAGACAAAGGTCTTGCCGAGTTTCATGAGGAGTTGCTTGAATCAATTGGGATTGTGGAGGTTGGTCTTGAAACGAATAGTCGTAATTGTTGCAAGGAAATGGATTCCCTGTTTGACAATCCGAGCTAAAGTGAGGACCTCCATAGTACTCACAACAGTAAAACTGATGTGTTGTGAGTCGTATGTGCTTGAGTCATAATTGTTATCAGGAAACTGCTCATAGACAAGCGTGCTTCTTGATTGACAATCAGAACCGTAGTGTGAACCACCACAGTGCTCACAACAGTAAAACTATTGAGTCTGGTTTGATGAATTGTATGGATATTGGTCATAACCAAAATTTTGACTATTTTGACAATCAAAACCTTGGTGAGGACCTCCACAATATTCACACAAAAAGTTTGGTGTATTTTGATACGAAGCATCATTGTGGTTTGGATAATATGATTCTTGCTCGTATGAATGTAATGGGTAGTTGGAAAAATTTGGAGAGTCGTAGAATGAGTTCTGATTAGGATCATAAGCAAATGAATTCCTCGAACCACAAAACAAACAACTTCTGTCTCGAATATCATTACCACATTGTTCACATGTACACCAACGACATGGCAAACCAAAAAGTGGCTCACCACAACCGACACAAGGAATAAAATCCGGAGGTGGGACAAGTGGTGTGCTCTGAGAGCTAGGAATTTCCACCACTTCCGTTATGGTCTCGGGTTTTTGTTCTTGATAAACGTGAAGATTGGGCAAGTCGTTCTTTTTAGTCACTGCCCTAAGCTCAGACAATCTTTTAACCGTATATCGTGAAAGGTTAGGATTGATTCTTGACGGTTTAGGAGCAATTGTGAGCTTAGATTTTTGGACAACCGTAGGTTGGACGTATTTAGCACTTCCATCGTCAGAGGGAAGTACAGGGTCCTTTGTCACCCCGGTTTCTTGTTCCATTTCCCTCACCGGAGAAGGAATAGGAATCGATGGTCCATCATAATCAACACGACATCTCGACATTTTTGACAAGGCCTGAATTTTTTCAATGTTGCTCTCAAAGGCCTTTTGTTCAAAGAAATCGTCATCGATAGATGCCATTAGAATCAATTACAGGAGAAGTGGAAGAAGTTAGAATCAAAAGGATAGATGGTAAAGGGATGAAGAATCAAAAAGGTAGGAGGGTAAAGGTGAATATTTTTGGTATTTTTGATAAACATTTTTATAACAAAGAAAATCTTTTTGTGTTTTTGTGTTCGTTGAAAACTGATTTAAAATGTTTTCGGGAATAGTTTTGTTGAAAATATACACAAGGATGGTAAATTTACAAAGAAGTAAATTCCAAAATCACTAATCAGCAAAACCGTTTAGAATACGCGCACAACCTCCCCGGCAGCGGCGCCAAAATTTGATTGGCTCCAAACGGTCAACCTAATTGACCAGGTGAATGGTCAACATAGTCAAACTGCTTAAGAGTCAATCTTCGTGGAAGTATAGGGTTTTCCCGGGTCGTTATGTCCCAGCGAGGTGTGATGGTATAAAAACGGGTTTGTGATCGGGTGAATTTGGACAGAAAGGTACGAAATTTGGTTTGTATGATTACACTAAGATATGAGGAATGAAAATAACTTAGAAACACTATATAAACAATTACAGATAATCAAATACACTAAAAACGTGAGCTAAGTCTAAAAACGCGTTCATTTGATTTAAAGTTACTTAGACGTACGAAATAAAACACGATTTTTGTGAAATAAAATACCTACGGATATGAAAATTACATTTGATTTAAAGTTGCACTTAAATGAAATTATAAAGAAGGGATTACATAATGCTAACTACTAATTTCCATTCTAAAACTAATTTAAGACTAACTTAACTAACTAACTCTCTCCCATGTGTCCTTCTCCTCTTTTTATATTCTTCAGTTAGGGTTTTTAGAACCCACTTGAGCTTTCCCACCTCTCTCTTGGTCCATTGGATCAGTAGATTTGATCCCAACCGTTGCTTTGGATTTTGGCGGGAAAATGGATTTAATCCATTTTGGCAGTTAGTTTGTTGGAAAAGGGTGAGGGTTTGTATTTTTGTGGTGGAAAGGTAGTGAGGAGTGGGTGATGACAGGTTTTAGGGGTGATGATGAGGGGGGTGGAGTAGCTTGGAGGCTATGGAGTCACGGGGTGGAAGGAGGTGGAGGGTCAACACCAGGGTTTGACCTGGTATTTTTTATCAAAAGGGTGAAGGTGGGCTGGAGTGTGATGGGCCTAGGGAGGTTATAAGGTTGGATGGGCTTGGTGGTGGGTTTGGCATGTGGATTGGATTTGGAATGGATTAATAATAAAACAAGGGTCCATTAGGTTGTGGCTAGTTAAATCACAAGGACCATTTTGTTATTTACTGATTTTTTAGGGACCATTCCTGCCAAGTTCTCAAAATTAATATAAGGACCAAACTTTACATATATGAATAGTACAAAGGTTATAAAAGTTATTTTTCCAATTTGAAAAACCCAGGGACTACTTTTGCCACTTTTGAAAGTTCGGGGATCAAAATTGTACTTTTCTTAAACTTTTCACCCAAGGACTTATTTTGACAACTTTTGAATTCCAAATGACTTGGGTTGACTTTTCTTTCAAAACAAATGCTCAGGGACTAATTTTGTCAAATTTTGAAAGTTGAAGGACTGAAACTGCCAATTATGCAAACTTTGTTCATTTTTCATCTGTTTTTACTCATTTTGCATCTGAAACATATAAAACACAATCCCTGAGATATTTTCAGTGTTTTGATGCGTATTTGAGTGTTTTAAATGTTTTTGCAGTTCAGATTGACAAAAAATGATGAATGTTTGAGCACTTATCAATAATATCACCTAAAAAATCAAAAGTGAAGATTAAAAAGAAAAATAATGCGGGGATGACGTGTCAGATTATTAATCGATTAAACATAAGTTTAGACATGTATGTTAGATTTCTCTACCCTTTTATTTGTCTAGTTTTGCATATAATTATCATAGTAGATTTACTATTTATTTATTTATTTATTTATTTTGAACGGCGGGTTAGTTGTTAGATATTAGTTGTTAGTTGCTGGCTCGAGTTAGCGTCGCATCCTCGGGCAGAGATACCAACCGCGAGCCTCTCCTTAGGGGATAACCCCACTCCTATTCCCGATTCTCCTGATATCATTAGAGCTTGTGGTTCCCAAGTGAGGACTTCCCGGTCGGTCACCCAAACCGCTACTACTCTCACTTGGGCTCACTTAACTACTTAAGCCTTTACCACTAGACCACAAACCTCATGATATCATAGTAGATTTACTATGTTCTTTGTTTATAGAATTGCTAAGTCTCTTCTATTAATTACTGTATTAAATTTGAAGTCATTTTAAAAATCATGAAGCCTGCTTCACGCCTACGGGTATGTTTGGTAAAACTAGCTGTAAGCTGTAAGCTGTAAACTGTAAAGCTGTTAACATGAGGTACAAGCTGTATCTTTTTATTAATAAAAGTGTTTGGTAAATTAGCTGTTAAATGTAATTATAAGATGTAAAATGACATAAAAGGACATATTTATAATTGTAAACAAATAATTGGAGGGTAAATCATTAATTTAAAATTTTAACAGCTCCAAGATTTTAAAAAGCTTCATGAATCAGCTTTTCATTTATGAGCTATTTGTTTAAAATAAAAGCTAAAAGTTAATGTGTCCAAACAGAGCTATTTATTTTAGATGAGATTATTTTTGTAACAAAAAGCTAATAGCTCTTCAAAAAGTTCTTAGGTTAAAAAAAAAGAAAAAAAAATGTTGAAGCAAATTTCACTTTGACATTTTTGTTTTTTTTTTTAATCATTCAATCAACACAGGCGAAGTATGCATTATATTAATTTCACTATGCTATTGTATATTAATTGTCTTAACACTTTAGGCATTGTGTTGAGAAAAATCTTGTGTATTAGCCCAAACAAGTATTATGGATCCTCCGGGCGATCTCTTGGGTCATTCGGATTCTTGTAAGAAAGAAACACGTGTCAGTCTCGCCCCAGGTTTTATCGCAGGACCAAACTCCGGTGTGAGAATGAGTATCGGATATGGAGAGTAATATAGGTGAAAGTAAAAGTAAGTTAATGAAGTTACCATAGATGAAAATTCTTCAGCTTTATATAGGAGAGTCATTCTTGTCCGTATCAGATGCTTCCAAATGGGATAGTGACGCTTTTGAGCGGTAACTGGGATCTTTCTCTTTTTGGCCTCTGTTTAGTCCTGTTATTCATTCTGAGCGACTGCCACTTACTCTTTATATCATGTTTAACTTTGGATCCGGAAGTTACCGTTGAGTCGAACGGCCTGATGAAGTTCGTTCGGACTTGGCGTTCATTCGTCATTGACCGTTCGGTCACATACGCCAACACATAGCCAACATGTGGCAAAACGATAAATCTTAAATAAATAATTGCTCTCATTTCCCAGTACTAGTACTTATCAAGCATCATTCTACAAGTTTTATTCATATAAAAGTAAATCAACACACCGAAGTGTTTTCTTTTCGGGTTTTTAATCAGAACATAAGTTTATCATTTTATCGTTAGAAAAACAGAACAACCAAAGTACTAATACTAATTTAGCCGCGGTTTTTATTTTAATTTCGGTTTGATTTTGACAATCTTTGTTACACTTCGGTGCACTTTTTTGAAATTTTGTTTATTGTCTATATATACTAATTGTGTTGATGCACATTAAAAAAAGGTTTTTTTTGGGCCTGATATTTGATTCCCCTGAGCCCATTTTTGGCCTGTTAGGTCTTGCGTTGATTATAAAATTTTGTTTAGTACTCTCTCATGTATATTTTATATAAGGCCCTTGTTGACCACACACTAGTCTATTTTTTAGACAAACCCTCCCCTAGTGGGAGGGTGTACTTGTTTTTGTTTTTTTTTTGTTATTTTTTTGTTTTTTTTGTACTTTTGTCTTGTAGTTTTTTTTTTTTTTTTTTTTTTTTTTTTTTTTTTTTTTTTTTTTTTTAAGTTTGTAATGTTTTTGTTTTGTTTATTTTTTTGTAATGTTAGTAATGTTGTGTATACTTAATTAATAGTTGCCGATATGACGTTATAAAAAAAGATTAATAATTGCCTATATGACGTTATAAAAAAATATGACGTTGACTTATTTGCATTTATAAACTAATGTTTGTAATGTTTTTGTGTTGTGTATAGTTAATTAATAATTGCCTATATGACGTTATAAAAAAATATGACGTTATAAAAAAAATATGGCGTTATAAAAAAAGATGACGTTGACTCATTTGCATTTATAAACTACTACAAGATCAGTGTTTACACCTAAACTTAAATTATTTAAAAACAACAACTATTATTATAAAATTAAACGTCAACGTTAACATATTATTTAAAAACAACAATATCTACGACATATGAAGATTATTCATTTCGGTTAAAAGATCATGGAGCCGGGCACTTGACTGACAAGCGTGATCCTCAGGATTCCTTGCCATTTCTAACTCCATTTCCAGCGCCTTTATTCTTTGCTTCAACAACTTGATCTCATTTTTTGTAGCAACGCAGTTTGAGCAATGCGTTGAAGAAGAGGCTTGACTAAAGTGCTCTGCTTCAAATTCATCTTTCCACGCGAAGTATCGACACCCATAGTCGTTTGTACCTGGCTGTTACATGTTAAGGAAATAATAAGAAATGTATTTTTAACAAACAAATTATTTACATAACTAAGCAAACGTATGATTATTTACCACTGAAAGAGGACATGCATAAAACAGTCGCCCACGACTACCGTCTTGCCAGGATTTCCGTTGTACAATAAATCCTCTATTACATCGGCACCAGAAAGGATTTCTTTGGCTCATCTGACCAAAGAATTTGCATAATCAATCAATAATGTTATTTACTAATATAAATAAATATTTAATCAATTACTATATAATACAAACAGTTATTTACAACATAAATCAATAATCATTTACAATGTCGATAGTCGATGTTGATATAAACTTATCCATTGTTCTGCAATTGGCTGTCGGAAAAACCTCCATTGTGGGTGGTTACGCGGAAGTGTAAAAGTTGGGTCTAGCGTCGGTATAATGTAATGAGCACATGCGTCCTCCCCCACACGGGCAATCACAAGGGGGTCGATTCCTTGTGTGTTGTTTGGCCCGGAAAAAAGCGGAAAACATGTGTTATAACCACGCATGGATAGAAATACAATCGGTCGATTTAGCATTGAAGCGATAACTAGACCCGTCATTGGCATCACCATCCAGTTACCTTGATGTGCACCTCCGTTGAACCAGTTTATCGTATTCCAAAGAAAGTTAAAGTCTTGTCCCCCCCACATATCTGTGTAAGTACTCCTATGGTAATCTAACTCTTGCAACAACCTATGTCTGGCTTCGGCCCACATATGTTCGTTTTGAAAAATAAAGTGAGCAACGCACCGAAACCCGCAATTCCCATCACCCGCAACATTACGTATACTTATTACGTATGGACGGTAAAGCAGTGGAATTTCCCGAATAAAACCATTGCTCACAGTATCTCCAACATATAATCTGTGCCGTGGACTAGTACCCGTGTACGAACTGTGTCTTGGAGGCTCTTTCGGCAATTTCGGGACTTTCGTAGATCTTGTGTTCGTACTTCTTCGGTGATCTACGATCGGTACTTCATTTAAGTCCGGAACTTTTGTAGCCTTGGACTTTTTGTTCTTTTCGCTCGGACGTCCACGGGTATTTTCCTGAACAACAGGTTGACGTGTGTCCACAGATTCAGGTTGGTATATCCCTCTTAACTTGTTCAACATATTCTTCTTGACAAACGACGTCGCTTTGCCAAAAGCACTCTTGAATTGTCGAACGTCATTTTCAAACTCTCTTTCATCATCATCATCATCATCATCATCATCATCATCATCATCATCATCATCATCATCATCATCAAGCACAAGGTTACCGACAACGGGCCACGGTACAGACAGGGTTCTCCAAAATATATCAATGCTTTCCAATGGAATTGGCACACCTGCATTTATCAAAAGTGACTTATGTAAAACCATTTCGTGGAAGCATTCCGTGAAAGCATTCATTAATATTGACTTTAATATACTTACCATGAATTCGATACCCCATCATTTGACAAAAGCACGGCAACCCATAAATCTTTCGCAACTGATGGTTACAATCTTCTGCGGCGAAATTCGTTGGAAGGAGTTCTGTGTGCATGAGTGTAAAAGCATGTTTGGAAATGTTATACAACAACTCTGAAAATATTGGTATATCACATTTATTTATTTTCTCGTTTTTGCTCCTGTTAAAAGTCTCTTGTATCGCGCTCTTTTGAGAAATAAGAATCTTATCAATCGAAATCAACAACGTGTTTAAGTTGGATTGTGCTGTGCCCAAATATAATTTCAACAATGCATGTTGAGCCTCAACTCTACACGTTGTTGACTGGCCGTAGCTTTGATATTCATCGGTAACACACGAGACAAACATGTGCCCGTACTCTCGGAGCCAGTTATCCAGATACTGGGCAATCTCTGAAAAACGATGAATTAATACAAGGTCAATCGGGTGCATATTTGTTAAATAATAAAAAACACTAAATTAATAATTAAGTACCCGGTTTGTTGACCAATTTTTGTTGTAGTCGTCGATAATGTTGCTCGAATAAGGCGCGTGATTGAGCTTTAACCATCCAATCCCATGTGCGTTTGATGGAGTCGTACTCATCACTGTCCTCACATCTACCTCTGCAATGCTGAAGTATATTTTGGGAAATATGCCATCGACATAGTACTTTGTGAACACCAGGGAATTCTGCTCTGCATGCCCCAAGCAAGGCTAAATCCCTGTCGGTGACGATAACACGTGGATAGTACCTTTCCTCTATCACCAGCTTTACACGTTGCAATACCCATTTAAAATTAGGCCCTTTTTCACTGTTTAAAAAACTAAACGCCATCGAAAATGTTTTATTTGTTGATGTTACTCCGACAATCTCCAAAAATGGCAATTTAAACAGTGTGGTATTGTACGTGGAGTCTATTGGCATGATTTCAGGGAACGTACACCATAAAGCGTACGACGTAGGGTGAACAAAAAATAGTTCCTCAAGCTCATTATTAGCACTTACCCTATCGTAATATGTGTACCCTGATTGCTGCAGGTGTGAGTAAAGGACTTGAATTGGAGTTAGATTACCCATTTTGGCTTTCCGGATCTTAACTTGTGCGTTATATATAGTTCTTGTGCTAGACACGTTATCCGGATTACGACCCTGTATTGTCGAGAGTATTTTACGTGGCTTTACGGTATACTCTGTCAATTCTTTAACCAACTCGAACTCATCATCATTTAAGCGCATTGCATATGGCACACCATGCAGCGACTCTAACATAGGATGATTATGACTATCATCCTTCACTTTCAAAATCCAACATGATCTTCTTTTAAGATATCTCGCCACCAATTTGAATGGGCAATCGGTTTTACATGTACTGGTATTCCGTTTTCCAGTACCTTCGGGTGAATAAATCCCACCCTTTGTACACCCATAATTGATTTCGTTCATAATACCGTATTCTGATTTACTTCTTCTTTTAACAATCACAAAACCGAGTTCCCGAGCTATGTTTTGCACCCAATCCGTTAATTGCTCGTGAGATCCGAACCCCTGAAAAAACGTTACGAACGCGTATGGTGACGTTTTTTTTTTTTTTTTTTTTTTTTTTTTTTTTTTTAAACTAACTTTTTTGTATAACAAAATGGTTTTTTTATAACAAAATGTTTTTTTTATCACAATTTTTTTACAACTAATTTTTTTGTATAACAAAATGGTTTTTTTATAACAAAATATTTTTTATAACACAATTTTTTAACAACTAACTTTTTTGTATAACAAAATGTTTTTTTTTTGACAAAATATTTTTTTTATCACAATTTTTTTACAACTAATTTTTTTAATAACAAAATATTTTTTTGTATAACAAAATGTTTTTTTTAATGACAAAATATTTTTTTTATCACAATTTTTTTTACAACTAACTTTTTAATACATTTTTTACACTTTTTTACAACTAACTTTTTACAACTAACTTTTTAATACACTTTTTTACACTTTTTATTTACACTTTTAATACACTTTTAATACACCTTTTTTTTTTTTTTTTTTTTTTTTTAAAGAAAAAAATTTAATAAAAACACGTATGTGTGAGACAGCTGTCTCACACCACACTCGGTATTATCACCTTGATGTCTCACACACAACACACACACCACACACTCAAAAAAAACTCTCTCTCTCTCTAACTTATCTGCTCTCTTTTTAGATCTAAAATCAAGATCTTGATGTCTCACACCACACTTGGTGATTTGTGAGAGAGAGTTTGTGAGTGTGTGGTGATGTTGGTGATCTGTGATGGTTTATGTGATGTTTTTCTGATGGTTTTGTTAGGTACGTGATGGTTTATGTGATGTTTTTCTGATGGTTTTGTTAGCTACGTGATGTTTATGTGATGTACGTGATGGTTTAATGAAACCCTAATTTTTTTAATTAGGGTTTCGTAAAATTGGTTTGGGGGTTTTTGAATCTGACTTGATTACTTCATAATAAAGTGTGTTAATTGAAAGATTCGTACGTTAATTTATCAAAATCTTGATTTTTTAATGAAACCCTAATTTTTTTAATTAGGGTTTCGTAAAATTGGTTTGGGGGTTTTTGAATCTGACTTGATTACTTCATAATAAAGTGTGTTAATTGGTTCCGTGATGTTTATGTCTGATGGTTTTGTTAGATTGGTTCCGTGATGTTTATGTGGTGCTGGGGTGGTGGTTCTGTTAGATACGTGATGTTTACTTAATTGTGTGTGAGACATCAAGGTGATAATACCGAGTGTGGTGTGAGACAGTGTCTCACACATACGCGTTTTTATTAAAGTTATGTTTCTGTGATGTTTGATGTTTATGGTGATGGTGTTGTTGACCACACACTAGTCTATTTTTTAGACAAACCCTCCCTAAATGGCTATGATGATTTAAAAAAAATAAAAGCTTAATTTTGGCGTGGCATTTCCAAATGGATAGGCAATATATTTGCAACCTTTGATGTTGCAGCCAATATGATAAAAGGATTTAATGTAATCTGAGCCTTACCTCCCGTGTGTTAAATTGTGAATTCCACATTTTCACTTGTTTGTGATTCAGACTTGTGGTTGCTTCTGGTTAGTAACTTGTTCAGACTTGTTGTGATACTGCTTCTTGTGTTTCACTTGTGATACTGCTTCTTGTGTTTCACTTGTGATACTGCTTCTTTCAGACTTGTGGTTAGTAACTTGTTCAGACTTGTGGTTGCTTAGTTGTTGTTTGTGATTCACACTTGTGGTTAGTAACTTGTTTAGACTTGTGGTTGCTTAGTTGTTTGTGATTCACACTTGTGTTTATAGTCCAGGATTGAATCCTGGGAATCCTTACTATTTGGCTTGTGATGTACCTTTTGAGAATCCTGCTGTTTGGGCATGTGACTTTTGAGAACTTGTGCTGTTTGGGCATGTGACTTTTGAGAACTTGTGCTGTTTGGGCATGTGAACTTTTGAGAAGTTGTGCAGTTTGGCATGTGAACTTTTCAGAACTTGAGAATCTTTGGCTGTGTAACTTGTAAATTTTGTAGGGTGTAGGCAATGATGATTGGTTTACAATCTGAGCCGAGGCGATGACGAATGGTTTTTAAAACTGAATGGTATGGCGGAGTGATATTTTTATCACTTTCGCAACCTTCAAATCCGAGCCTTCTAAAAATTCCACATTTGGCTAAAAAATAGACTAGTGTGTGGTCAACAAGGGCCTTGTTTGCAGCTGTGTTTGTGTTTGCAGTTGTGTTTGTGACAAAAAAAAGAGGACTTGGCGATGACGATAACGGAAAAATCCGAGCCTTTGTTTTTCTCAATACTGCAGTTGGTTGTTTTGTGTTTGCAGTTGTGACAAAAAAAAAAAAAAAAAAAAAAAAAAAAAAAAAAAAAAAAAAAAAAATTGGTTGTGTTGTGTTTTGTGTTTGCAGTTGTGTTTGTGTTTGTGACAAAAAAAAAAAAAAAAAAAAAAAAAAAAAAAAAAAAAAAAAACTTACATAAAAAAGACTTGGACAAAACAAAAAAGAAAAAAAAAATGCCTAAAAGGACAAAACCTGCATGTGGGCCCTACCTAAAAGGACAAAACCTGCAGCTATGGTAGTAGACTACCGTGGGGTTATAAACACCCTTTACATAAATATAACAAATAAGAATCACCGCTTCACGGCACGTTTTCCAAACTTCTTGATCGTCTTCTGGATTAACTTTTTCGCTCTTAAGGTTTGATGTTTTCTTGGGTGGTCGTTGTTGTTTTATGGTTTCTTTTTATGCTTTATGGTTTCTGAACTTTTTTTTTTCGAAGTAACTTTCGGTCAGTTCTCGAGTTATTTCATTAAAGAAAAGGGAAGGAAAGGAAAAAGGTTTACTCCCACATTGTGTTCTCGAGTTATTTCATTAAAGAAAATGGAAGTAAAGTTAGTGTTATTTGGATGAATTTTTTTTACTTCCATTTCCGCCCAAATATGGGAGGAAAGTGTTTACTTCCATTTCCTTCCCTTTTCTTTAATGAAATAACTCGAGAACACAGCGTTTGTTTTTTGCAGATGATCGTCAACTTTATTTTCTATTTTTTTCCCTTAGGTTTTAAAGCGACAAAGAGTTTGGTTTCGACTGTGTTTAGAGTGACGATCCAGGTATGTATGTGGATGTTTGATTGATTGAAAGTCAATCTTTTTATATAGATTTATACTTTTTCTTATTGGTGTTTCTTTAACTGCAGTTTTCAACTCCAATTATAAGCGACCTCTTCCTAATTTGATTAAAGGTGCTAAAATTTGGTAAGTGAAGGCCTTTGTTACAGCCGTAATAATAAATATTTTAATTGTTTTGTGGGTCAATTAGATTTACTAGGTGCTTTTCTATATATGATATCTTTCTATATGGTTTAATAATAGTTTTAGCATAGTATAACTTAAAGTAGAACGTTTTTATGCTTGGTTTGTTTTTTATTCGAGATTCCTTCAGGGCAAATGTTAGAATTGTAAATTGGTTCCTAAGATTTATAATTTTTCGTTCATTACCCAGTTGTTTCGGTGTTGTCTTCTGGTCATTCAAGTTTTGGTTTAGAAAGTTTTCTTTAGTAAACTTTAGCATCTATTATTTGGCTAGCCTACCTGCCTTATATGTCAATATATGTATGCCTTCATTTTTTTTTATGCAACCAAGTGTTATGTTTGTTAAGCCAATTAGGTAGCTATATTGGTATCCGTGTTGCTACAGGTTGAATATTAATCAGACCACACATATCTACCTATCTTTATTTGTGTCACTAACTTAGAACTAAAACTATCTGCCACTTATTTTGCAAAATCTGGTTTGCGTATGCTCGAGGTTTATTTTTCTGATTTTATAGAAATCAAAGTTTGTTGTTAATTGGTATACATTGAGAGTCAGTATAGAATTTACATCCCGTAACTATCTGTGATAGTGTGCTTCAGGTTCACATGCGAAGAACCCTCTTGATTGGAATTTCCATAAATGAAATTGCCGTATTTTTGTACTATTTATTGAATGATTACTACTTAGTAGATACAAATTTTTCTACTTATCCAACAAAATTTATCAAATATATATTTGTATGCTATTTGGTGCTCATCATTCCTCAACCGCGCACCCAACTCATTGTACGCAGCAAAATTAAAGTAGTGATATGGAAAATCGTCGTCCTGTAAAAGGTCCACCTGTGTACTTGCCAAAAGCCAGAGTTATGTCATTGTGTAAAGTCTTCTACCACGTATCTGTTTTTTCAAACCCAAAACCCTGAATCTTATAAACGCGGTTTATCTGCAAGTCATTCTATCCTAACAGGTTCTAACAGAATTCGTTTATTATGTGTTTGTTATTCAGTGTTTTAATTTTTGTAATATATTCGCAGACTATATTGGATATGTACATAATGTGGAAAAAGTGCAGCAATATGGGAGCGCAACTACCAACAAAGTTAGAGTGCGCAATATTGCAATTCAAAACCTCAAGTAAGTAGCTATTTTGTTACTGCTACCGATAAAGTTACTTCACGGGTACCCGTAATAAAATGTGTATTTTTCAGCAAAAATGTTGTTACCTTCACACTCTGGAATGAAAGAGCAGACCTTTTTGAGGAATCTGAATACATGCACATGCGGCAGCCTGTCATCCTAGCAGTTAGCTCATGTTATCTAAAACGATATACAGGTGGTTGTAACAAATGGCTGTAAATACTGTCTCTCCATGCTCATTTAAACGTCCATTTCTTGATGTGCAGTCCAGATACAGCTGTCTGCGACTCCAGCAACATTTTATTATTTCAATCCGCCTGTTCCTGAAACCGTTAACCTGCTTGATGCGTATGAAAAAAAAAAACTTACGTCAGTCTCTTTTTGGAATTTTTTGTACCAACTACAATGACCCTTTGGCATATGGAAACAGGTATAACGAGGCTCCTATAAGACCACCTACACTGGATGTGCAGACAGAAAGGCTAACAGATTGGGAACAAGAAATCGCATTACCTTGAACACACTTTTGCAAATAGATCCAAATAGTCAGCAGGTACAACCGCAGTTCCGATAATTGAGGGTTAAAGGTGTTAGTAGTAGAAAATGTGTTATTGGGTGGGAATATTAAGAAGTGTGTTGTATCATAAAACACACTGCTTTTTCAAATTAAACAATTTTTTTTACAAAGGTAAAATAGATAAATAAAATGAAAAGATTATTTACAAGACATAGCACAAGAGGACGAGACTATTAGGGGGTATTTGGATTAGCTTGTGGGTTTTTTATGGAAGTGCTGCAAATTGGGTTCTAATTGCTTGTGAAGAGGTCTTCTGCATACGGGGTCGTAGGAGGAGGCTGTGGTGGAGGGCAAGAGTCAAGATGAGGTGGGATCATTATTTTTTGCAAGTCTATGATATTGTTGAAATCTTATCTTAATATATTTCTTTTTAATCTTTAATTCACATGGCTCACATAAATGCCTTATTACAGATTCTTGCAACACTGTCGCACAGTTGGCCCTTTCTTGCTCAGCCACAAATGATTTCGTCTTTACTGCAGTCGTTGCAACCCTGCTCACCAAACAGTTTCGAGAACCCATGTTGAACTTATGGTAATTGCCTGTTGTGTCACACAATTTCATCTGATAATTGCCTTTTTCGTATACTAATATCGTCAATTGGTTCGAATTTTGAATGCAGGCTAAAAATTTCGTAGCTGAAATAATTTTTGCCACTAACGGTTTCTCAGTGACCATGTGTCACGGTAGGTTACAAATACTAACTCTTAAAAAAATGTAACATATTCAAAGTTCTCATGAAATCAAATTTCCAGGAGATCGCACTTGGGATTATTGGTGGTGACCAGGGATACAACGATACAACGACACTGATATGATGCAACAAGGCTATTTCGAGCATCGACTATCTATGTATAAGGATGGTGGAAAGGTTGTGTCTTTAGCATAATTTCATACACAAATTTTTAGTGTAAAAAAAAGAAAATACACACTGACTTTGGTGTAATAATATTATTTTATTTTGTGTCTTGCAGCCGTTTCCTAGGACGCTATGGATCGATAGAAGTAGAAAACAACTAATTCAATGGCGTTCCGAGTTTCACTCGACAGTAAGTTCTAACTTACATCCATCCAAACATAACAGGTTGTGTATATGTAATCTATAGGCATTGCAATTGTAGGTTGGTTATTAAAACCATTACGTGTTTGGCTTGAACGCGATATTGTGAGATGTGATAGATCTTGCAGTTGAAACGTTTAGGGTGTGTTTTGTTCATGTACATGTGACTTGGTTTTTAGAGATAAATAAAAGGGTCATAGCAATATGGGCCCTAATTTTGGCACTGAAGAACATGTCACTAAAAGAATGCTATAAATAAAGGATTTTTTTTTTTTTTTTTTTTTTTTTTTTTTTTTTTTTTTTTTTTTTTTTTTTTTTTTTTTTGTCAACAAGAATGTTAAGAATGTAGCTACAACTTATTTTTATGACCTCATGTTGTGATACTTATTTGCTATTTCGTTTTTTTTGGGTTAAGATTAGGTTGCCCGATTTTGATGAACTTGCCCGTGTTCTGGAAGAATACCTGTAAAGAAATACAAAACGTGTGAGTTTCGGATTCATTTTAGATATTTACCCGCTGTGTAATTTAATAAAATATCTATGCCCACGACTTCATATGCTCATATTTCATCCAATCGGTGCTTTGAAATTATGAGATTCAATTTTTGTATTCTGGTTTTCGCGGTGTGGCGCAGGTACAGAATGAAGAGTAAAGAAGTTACGTAAGCAGGGAAAATTTTAAATTATAGTCCTTAAGGTGGAGAATGAAGGTTCAGGCAAACTATCAACAACCATGGCAAACGAGGGGGTAAAAACACACAACTGTCGCCATATCCTCCCTGAGAGTTTATACAGAGAGAAAGTTACATTTGTGAGCAGGCCTGAGAATCGGGTCAAAACTGACCTGAAAAGCACGTGTGGAAGATGCCGCAAAGATATGCAGGATACCTATAAAGAAATGCAGAACTTGTAAGTATTAGGATTCATTTTAGCTATTTACTCGCTGTGTAATTTAATAAAATATCTATGCCCACAACTTGAGGTGCTCATATTTTATTCAATTGGCGCTTTGAAATTATGAGATTCAGTTTTTGCATTTTGGTTTTCAAGGTGTGGCGTATATTTCGGTGGATTAAGGAAAAAGCGCACTGAAGATTGAAGATTAAAGAAGCTATGAGCATAAAGCTTGGAACGCGGCTATTGCTTAATCTAATTTGTAAGTTGATAAGCTGTTTCATATTAGTACATTTTAATGTTTTTTC
Organism: Artemisia argyi; assembly: GCA_030686995.1. Classification (NCBI taxonomy): domain Eukaryota; kingdom Viridiplantae; phylum Streptophyta; class Magnoliopsida; order Asterales; family Asteraceae; genus Artemisia; species Artemisia argyi. The sequence continues at coordinate 108,705,011 of CM060698.1, forward strand.
CTTTCGTTAAATATTCTCATAGTTGAATGTCATATGTGGGATACTCTTCTTTGATGCAGATGGCTTGGCAGTGTTCCGTCTAGATGCATTGTTGGCAGCGATCGGCTTGGTGATTGCTAATGGTGGTGTAGGATGCAGCGGTTGAGGCGAAGGAAACGAGTAGGAAGAAGCATTAGAGAATCTGCAATTCCATTATGTGTACTTCATGTAACTGATACTACTCTTTTGAAAACTGAATTTTTTTTATAGATAACTGAGTTTTATGCATGTACTTGATGTTGTGTTGTTTTTATGTTTTTTGGTTTTTTTCTGAACACCAACACAAAAGATTTAAAAAAATACAATAATATTATTTTTTTGACTACTACAATACGGAGATCGTAAAAAAAATTGCAAAAAAATGCCCCGCCGCAACGCGGCGGGCATTACATTCCTTGTTCCTAGCTAATAGGATTGATGACTATATCACATTTTGTCGGACCACAAGATCACAAGAGAATGAATGGCTATAGTTTTGGCTTGGACCCTTTAAGTCGTTAGCACAACTTCTGGCCCAAATAAAGCCGAATGAGTTTAGTTGTTAGCCCAAATAATGTATCGTTTCGTTAGTACTTAATTTACTACTGTACTAGTGTACTTTGCAAGCACAAGAAATGAAGAAATCGAATTAACAGAATAAAATCGAGAGCCGTTTAGACTTTAGAGCATCCGGAGTGGTCTACGTATCATTTCCTCGCCAAAATTATGCATGAGCGGCATATCAACCCCTATTCTCAACCTCTCAAACATAAGAAAATACCATAATTAGTCATTCTTACGACTCTCACGTTTAATTAATTTTTGATGGTTAGAGATTTCATATGCATTTTTGTTTATCTTAGATGGAATAACTAGTTATAATACACAGTTTAAGATTGGTTATTGTAAAGTGAATTTTTAATCGACTTGAAACCTATAAGTTTTTTTCGTATATATCAAGTAAGGTTGTGTCGTCATTACATGATATTTTAGTTCAACAAATGATTTTAAAGAAACACAAGGATATCTTATAGCCGAAGGTCTCCCTACCCTCGAGTAAGGGTATGATTGTCTAAAGTTTTTATTGTCTTCATATCCCGTTCTGACGAGATTATGCATTTTTGTTGTTGCCATTGTCCTCGTTGTTGTACAAAAACATCTCATACTAAATGTGATTAAAAAAATTAAAAATTAAAAAAAAAAAAAAAAAAAAAAAAAAAAAGAGAAAAAAGAAAAAAGCGATGGCTCAAACAGGATAAATAAAAAGAAATACGAAATAATACATTTTCTTATTAATGATGCTTTTTACGACAACATTGTTAACGAAATTCGTTATGCAGTTGAAGGTATTTTATGAATTTTGATACTGTGTTTTCAAGTATCACTTAAAGAAGGAAAGGAAAGAATATGAAGTGAAACAAACAAAGTTGTGTTCTCGAGTATCATTTAAGGAGTAAAAGAAAAATAAAATGACAAGAAAAGAAATTTTGATTGATTTTAAAGTAAAATGTTTCCTCTCGGGCTGAAAATGTTTATTTCTACAAAGTAGCTGGAGGAGCTTTATTTATATATACAAAAAATAATTAAAAAAAGATAAAAAAAAAATTGCCAAGAATGTTGTGTTGCTCATACAAATAAAAGCCTTATCTTCATATCACAAAAAACTTCAAGGGAGCAACAATGGCTACCCTCAGAATCCAAATCCATGCCACAAAACCTATTACTTCACGTTACCTTAAAACTCATTATCAATCCATCTCTTGCTCAATGCAACAACAGCCTCCTCAAAACAACATTAAGGTATGCTAATGATATATTTTTGTGTGAAAAATATTCACACAAATTGTTGGGAATGTTTGATATCGTTAGACCATAATGCGCGTAAATACTGATGGTTCTTAATAATGGTTGTTTTCTTGCGTTGGTACGGGTACAGGTGGTGATTAATGGAGCAGCTAAGGAGATTGGAATGGCTGCTGTTTTAGCAGTCACAAAAGCAAGAGGCATGGAAGTCGCAGGAGCCGTTGATTCATACCTTGTTGGAGAAGACATAGGGAAGGTACGAATATGATTCTTTTTTCAGAAAATGGCGCAAAAATGTAGTAACGAAAGGTGTTTACTTGGAGCATGTCTCATTTGTGTCCAATAGCTTATTATTAAAATCGTTTGGCAAACGACTATATTGAGCTCGAAACGTACAATAATGTACCTATGCTAAAATGATCGTTTTATCATTTTGAAAGTTACTTACCTTTATTGGGCAAAAATGATAGAAAGATCGACTTACACAACATTACCATAAGTTTGAGCTTTTGTGTTCGTGGTATGCTGCATGAGAAAACCTTAAGATTTATGATTTTTATATGAAAGTTTTCGATTTATTGAAGGTTTGTGGCATGGAAGAACCTCTAGAGATGCCGATTATCAATGACTTGACAATGGTACTAGGTTCCATATCACAGGTAATCAATCATTACACGGTCAAACGAGGTATTTTGCAAATTCAAATTTAACCGTTATTTTGTAATCTTTCAATCACTTAAAGATATCACTTTCAATAAATTTTTATCAGTTAACCGTAGTTACCTGTTTTTACCTACTTAACGAAACTAATTCCACCAAGTTATCTGGAACCTATATGTCGAATCGTTTGACTATAGAAAGTCAACCATCTGCTCTAGAGATTACAAGTAGTTAACAAACTAAAAGATATATTTTGACAGTCAAAAGCCACATCAGTTGTAGTCGATTTCACTGATCCTTCTACAGTGTACGACAATGTTAAACAGGTATGATATTTCCTCGAGCTCAAATTAATTGACGAAATGGGGTGTTTTAGCCTCAGATTTTGATGTTATTTTGTGTCTTTTCGAGGTAAAAAGGCAACAGCATTTGGCATGAATAGTGTGGTTTACGTACCAAGGATTAAGCCCGAAACTGTAGCAGCATTATCCGCTTTCTGTGAAAAAGCCAGCATGGTGAGCACAGGGTGAGACATTGCATTTTCGTGACTCTAAAGCTGTTAGAAGGTGTTTGGGATTGCTTACTCAAATGCTTGTTTGCTTATTTTAAGCGAATAAACCTTTTCGAGTGGTTGGATATCATTTGTGTATCAGGTTTGATGACAAACTAAATTGTGGGACATGCATTTCAGGGTTGTTTAGTTGCACCAACGTTGTCAATAGGATCGATACTACTCCAACAAGCAGCCATTTCAGCTTCTTTTCACTATAAAAATGTCGAGATTGTTGAATCAAAAGCCAACATAGGAGTAAGCAAAAAAATATCCATAACATGATCACCAGAAATCTTCCTAACATTGTTTGAAACTGAAATTATATATTGGCATTGGACAGACATTCCCATCACAAGATGCTGTGCAAATCGCCAACAACCTCACCAATCTTGGACAACTTTACAATAAAGACGATCTTGCAACAGATAACCCTGTAAGATTAAATTCAAACAAGCTGTCTGTTCGAAGTAGATTGTCAAATGAATCATAAATAACATAAGATCTTTTGTCCCAGGCAAGAGGGCAACGACTAGGAGAAGATGGTGTTCGTGTGCATAGTTTAGTTCTTCCTGGGCTTGTGTCTAGTACGACCGTCCATTTCTCAGGTCCAGGAGAGGTATTTTTCTACAACGTGCGAATTTTATTTCTTTCTAAAAGTTGTACTCGCTAAAATTCATTGGTCATGACAGATGTATTCTATCAAACACGATATCACAAATGTCGAGTGCCTCATGCCTGGACTAATTCTAGCGATCAGACAAGTTGTGCGTCTTAAGGTACTCAGCTGAACTATCGAATTTGCATGCCTTAACTTTTTGCTAGTTTTATTTTCTGATTGATTTTTATGGTTTTTTGACTTGTAGAATCTCGTTTACGGCTTAGAGAAGTTCTTGTAGAAAAGATTTTCACAGATGACTTCACGATTATAGCAAGCTTTCTCGGATTAAGATTTCTAGATTTATTCTTATGAATCTAAATGTTTGTATAACTTTTGACATGAAGGAAATGATATATTCCGGTCGACAAAAGCTTATTAAATGTAGCAATAAAGTTGTTTAGATGAAAGATTCAAACTTAAGACATATTCCCTCTATACTATAGAGGGGGATTTCGATCAAAGAGCCATAAAATATAATTTTTCTAATTAAAAAATGTTTTCTTTGACCCATAGAAAAGAACACAAACATGATATTTAGTAAAAAAGTAAGAAAACTTTCAAAATACCCCTGAACTTTTAAATATTTATGGATTTTTTATATAACAAACTTTATTTGTCAAATATCTAGTCGTTTTTTGAAAATAAAAAATACTTGCAAAAAAGTCTCTCGATAACGAATAATACAAGCCCAATATTGATATGATTTGGACGCACATATTTTTATAAAAAATATTGAAGTTTGATATATATGTATACAGTTTTTAAATAAAAGAACTTTCAAAATGCACCCTTAACATATCAAATAACGTTAAAAATTATATTAAAATTTTTTAAAACTATGTGAACAACTCTATATTTATATATAACTTTTTGGTTTGTAAGACTGGTGCCCGACACAATATTTATTTTAAAAAGAACGTCGTACGACAACTATAAATATAGCTTGACAGAAGATTTATTTTAAACAAATACAACACGTGTAGGCAAAAAACATACTATGATTTCACAATGAGAAGCACATTGTTCGTAAATGATTATCTCGAAAGTTCTCAAAAATTCCCGCTACAACGCAGCGGGCGACTTCCACTTGTTAATTAAATAAACGAGGAAACAACTTTTGAACGTTTTTTAAATGTAGCAATAAAGTTGTTTCGTAGCTGTATTCTAGAAACCATGTGCTAATCGAGTAAATTATACAATATCATCTATAAAAGCGTATTAAAAAAGATACACAATGCAAATTGAATGTTCATTTCAAATGATACGAATTCCACATGTTTTTAACATGGACTAGTATTCATATTTTAGAGCTAGGGAATCTTATGTTTGAATGACTTAATGCTAAAGTAACGAGGTGTGCAACGGTTTGCCGCGTTGCGGCGGAGCATTGTTTAATGTCGTTGATTATTGCACGGTATTTTTTTTGTTAAGTAGAAAGTGGGTCAGGTGTTCGGTGCGGGCTTAAAAGGTCCAGAAAAAAATTGAAACGACGTGGTTCTTGATGGCGTTTTGCGGCTGGGCTCGCTAAATATATATTTGATAAAAGTTTAAAGTAGTTTTCGCAAGCCATTATATAGTAGGGGGTATGTTTCATAAATAGTGTTTTGAGTTGTTTTTTAACCCATTATATAGTAGAGATTATATAGTAGAGAGTATGTTTTGTAAATAATATTTTTGGCTTTAACCTGGGCCAAGGGAGGTTGTTGTTTGACAAAAAAAAGTCTACGGCCCATGTGATGTCATCCTGCGTCATCTGTCCTCAAATTAATATATATAGTAATTGTTTTTGTGCTATCAGAAATTCAGAATAGTTCATTTAGGTACTACTCACGTCCTAAAATAGTTTATAATTTTTTTTCCGGGTTTGTCTACTATTAAAAATAAATAAGGAAGTTTAATCGAGTTTACTCATATATGGTTCGAAAACTACGTATTTATATACAACTCTTAAAGATTCACTATTTTTTCATCGACAAATATTACTTATATTCATTTTACAACATCATGTTCGGTCTTTGAGTTTACAAATTATTGTTAAATCAAATGTGATATATCAAGCGGGTTTAAATATAAAAAAAATCATATATTTTCTCCAACTTTAATAAATAAACTGTAATGATTTAAATGATTTAAATGTTTAAAAATTATGTGTGATATATACTTGAAAAGCTAATGATTCATAACTTTAAATGCAATATGTTGGAGTATACGTAAATACTTATGCTCATTTTACGATAACATGTGAGTATTCAAACTTATAAATTAATGTTATATCAAATGTGATATATCATGCAAACTCATCTATTTTTTTTTTTAAGCCTTAAAAAAATGTTTGTAAAAAATATATGAAAATGTTAGTTTATTACTCCGTAGAAGATAACTAATAAAGTGGGATGTGCCACTTTAGTTCGATTTTGGAAGGACACGTGGCTCGGGGATTATCCCCTATATCTTTAGTACAACAAGTTATTTCGTTTGGAGAGAAACAAGGATTGTTTTGTTATAAATCGTATTTCTAATGGAGAATGGAGTTGGGATAGGTCTAGATCGGAGCTAGGAACTTGTAACATGTCTTTTCTTAATGCGTTAATGACTGAGATTGGAAAACATGGAGATGAGTTCCGAGTCGGATACTTGCATTTGGTCGTTAGCTGATGATGGTATGTTTTCTGTTGGAGCCACTCGTCGTTTTATAGATGCTCGTCTTCTGCCATCGTTGGTTCCTTCAACGACTTGGGAAAAAATGTTGCCCCGAAAAGTTAACATTTTCCTTTGGCGTTTGATCTTGGATAGGCTTCCTCACCGGTTAAATCTATCTTCCCAAGGCATGGAAATTCAGGAGATTTCATGTCCGTCCTGTCATGGAAGCGTGGAGTCCAATCATCATATCTTTTCTAATTGTGATATTGCTCGAAGTATATGGCGTCTCGTTCGTGTGTGGTGCGACATTTCTATGCCTTAATTTGGTTCTAACAATGATTGGTGAGATTGGTTGAGCTCGTGGTCCGCCTCTTTAGTAAAGAAGCAGCGTATTCTTATCATTATTGTGTCCTCCTTATTGGTGATTTGACGTTATCGAAATAGTGTCATCTTTAGCTCTCATTCTATGAGGAAAAGTGACATTTTCGATGACATTCGTTTATTTTCTTTTTCTTAGCTTAAGTTTAGAGGTGGTAAGATTAGTAGTTGGACTGATTGGTTAAGAACTCTTATGTGTTTTTAGCGTCTTGCTAGCGTTTTTGTTTCTATCTAATTTGTTTTGCTGTTAAAAAAAAATATATTATTTTGATAAATAAATGTGAAAGGAAATATTAGTCGAGGGTAAAAGATGAAAATGTTTTGTTTAATTTTAAAATATGTGGCTATGATTGATCTATGGATCTTCGAGATTTTTATGGTAATATAAAATAATAGCTCATAAATATTGTATGCTTTATAAGGAAATGAACGTTTATTTGGTAAACTTGCTAAAACCATAGTGTAATAACAAAACGTTGTACTTTTTATGTGACGATAATCCGATTAAATATTCGTAAAAGCAAAGTAAGATTAAATTTTAGAAGTCGCCCTTATACTAACTTTTGTGTGCAAGATTAGCCCTTTCACTTTGTATAAAACTCAAATTTAGAAAATGTTTGCCAATAGTATATGTCATGCCAAGTACCGTAGTATTTAAAATGAAACAATATGATTTTGATATTAGCAAGCATACTTATTTTGCGTTCTCGTTAAACTTTTTAATTAGAGGTAAACCAATGCCATCATGGTTAGTTTGGGTTTGAGAGAGCAATACCAACCATCTGATATAATACAAAATAATAACAGAATACTAAACTTAAAAACCAACGCTTTAAAAGAGTAATTTTGCGGGAAAATTGTCCAGAAATGTATCAAACTTGCCACTTGTTCCTATTGTATGGTATGAACTTTTTTTTTCCTATTGTATACATGAACTTTGTTAATCACGTTATTGTATCAATAAATCCCCAAGATGATGAGGTGGCATGGCTTAACCTCACTAAACACCCTTTTAATTACCAAACCTGATTTGCATTACTTTGGGCCTCTAATGACAACTTTCAAAAACAAAGGGGGACCAATATGTAACTTATGCCTTTTATACAAAAAACCCCACACCCATTTTCCCCCATTCCCCCCCCCCCCCTCCCCCCCCATTATATCCCAAACGGTACACAAAACTCAAATAAGAACCCTAAAAATGAGTACTTCTAGTTCAGCCCAATCCCGTCTAATTGGAGGTAAGATTGAGTTCTTTTGCAACTGTAATCGTCAATTAAGGGTTCAAACATCAAGCTCAAGGGCGAATCCAGGCAAGAGGTATGTAAAATGTGACCATTGTCGTGTGTATGAGTTTCTTGATGATGATCTTCCAAGTCAATATTACAAAGAGCTGGTGTATGGTTGCTTACAAAGGCAAAGAGGAATGGACAATGGACCAATGATTGAGTCATTGGCGTTGGAGAAGTCAAGGTTGGAAGAAGAGTTGAAGGTCACAAAGTCAAGGTTGGGAGATGATTTGAAGGCTGCAAAGGCCAAGTTGAAAGTGTATGATAAGTTATTTATGGTGATGTTAGGTTGTTTGTGTGTAATATGTGTTGGGATAGGTATGTCACTAGGCAAGTAGGTTGTTGATGGGTAGTTTAGAAGAAGTTTGTAAGTTAGTTTCAAATGTTGAATGCTAAGTAACTTTATGATATATTTGCTTCAGTGTTGGTTTTACATGCTTGTTTTTCCTATGTGCACTTGGTTAACAGTCAAAGTGTTTGAAAATGAATAAGATTTGAACACATAAAAGATAACCATTTCATTGAATCATGGTAGGGCTACAATTTTTTTATTGAATGATGGTTACCTAAACCATTCATCATACTTACATATATTGTAACCACATGAGCTTGAAAGCTAGTACTTTTTCCCTTTTGGAACCCATGCTTTGATACCACGATCTTTCCATGTTGCTGATGCTGGCAGCCCTAGGACTTTCTTCCTTGCAACAAAGCCCAAGTTAGCTTCCTTTTTGTCAATCACAGTTGGAGTGCTTTCAACCCTTTTAGAAGTTACTTTGTAAGGATTTGGTTCTTTAGGAAAGTAATCCGACCATCCATCGGATAGACCACTGTCTGAAGAAAAGGCATATGAAGGTGGATCACATGATTTTGCCTCAGAGCTATCACTTGAAATGTTGATAATTTCTGCAAAAAAAATGGTAACAAGATGTAACTGACTAGTAAAGAAAAGTGAAAACTGAAGATGTAACTGATTAGTAAAGAAGTTGGATGAATACCTTTTCCTTTGTTTGAAGCCATTTGTTAAACGTTATAAACTTTGTGATGGATGTTGGTATGTTATATAGTGCAAGTAGTTGGCGTTTTAATTGCTAGTAGGTGGCGTTTTAAGTCAATGCTATTAAAGATGACCACAAGTATCAATGATCACAAGTTACAATGACCAGATTCCAAAGGAAGGTTAAGCTAGCATTGACTGTTTTTTGCAGTTTGAAAAAAACAGTGGTGTACCTACAAAAGTTCCATATAGGCCTGTATCATAGGTTATTGGTATAAGTTAAGTTTTGTTTTTCTTGCAATGTACAAACACTAAAGTAACATACACTAGTTGGCACAGATACAAGATAACATTAAATATTGCATAAGCATTTCATTGCATTTAAGAGTTGAACAATGACCATCAAATGTGCCCTGTGTGATGTACAAAATGGGCTAATGTGTGATGGTCATTTCATCAACTAAACATATTAGTTGCTGCACCATATTAGTGGTTATAGTTGTTGCAATGTACAGACCCATAATTAGTTACAAAAGGGTGGTTACATTAGTTTGCCCTCAAAAGATGTACAAAATGGGCACATGCTACTTTCTTTCCTCAAGCATCATCTACAACCAGTGCAGCTTCAGGAGTGCTGCCTTGGCCATGGATCTTGGTTGCCAACTTGTTCTTCATGATTCTTTCACTTGGCCTCCTCAATCTTGCCTGTACAACTTGAGCTTGTGGAATTTGTTGTTGTTCCTCCTCTGGTTCTTGCACTTCAATATCATCATTCTGAGTTTGAGATTCATCTACATGCATTATTTCAGTTTGAGTACCAGTCAACTCAATCTCTATTTGACCTTCATTTTCAACATGTTCATGAGTTTGAGGCTCATCATTCTGAGCTTCAGTGTTAACCCTTTCACTATCATCAACTGTATCACTTTCTGGATCACCAAACCATCTTGCATAAGCAGATGTACAAGATCTTTTTAAACTTTTCCTACCTGACCCACTGCTCTTATTATTTGACCCACTTTTGGCACCTCCACTCCTACTTGAGCCAACTCTATTCCTATTAGCTCCACTTCTAGCATCTGCCCTAATATTTGACCCACCAACAATTGACCCACCAACATTTTCAACTATAACATTTGTTTCTGTGGGCTCATTTTCAACTATAACATTTTCACCCTCATTCAACTTACGCTTCCTAGGCCTTCCTCTAGGTTTTTTCTCTTTAGGCATCTATTGAACAGGTTCATTTTTGCAACTTTTTTTATTGTGCCCAGGTTGGTGGCAGATGCTACAACTCATTACTACACCTACCTTTGACACTCTTGTTGAGCTACCCCCTCACTCCTTGATCTAATTCTTTTCTTCCTAGGCCTACCAGGCATTTTTTTGGGCTTGGGAGGCAAAATAAGTGAGTACATACTCTGGTCTGGCCAAAAATCAATCCCATCAACAGGTTTCATGTAACTGCTATATGTTACATGATACAAGTCTGTTTTAAACCAAGCTGGAACATAGCTCTCAGGCATCTTGTTTATATATAATATTACTTTTGTTGCATGAACACAGGGTATACCTGATAACTGCCACATTCTACATGTGCAAGTGTTTTTAGGTTCATCAACTGTGTATGCTTGACTCCCTGACCTCACCTCAAATACATTCCCACCAGCAGGGATAACATGCCAGAACCTACAATATAACATTGTTATTAGTGGCAATATAACATTGTGGTTGTTTCCATCTCTTCCGATAGCAGTAAGTATTTCACCCTGGTTTGGCTTTTTTAGAAAACAACCATCTAAGGCAATTACTCTCCTACAACCAGCCTTCCAACCATTGACTAGACCAGCAAAACAAACATAAAACCGATCAAAGTAGGTTTTCCCATCAGTATTGTTAGTGACTCCTAATTTCACAGTGGACCCGGGTTTGAATCTAATATTGCTCTTCCATAGGACCTAAGCAAAGCATAATGTTCTTCAACAGATTTTTCATACTCTGTCAAAGCAAACCTCTTGGCATTTGTACACTGGTTTGGGGTTACCTTACACTTATATTTCTTCATCACTAGGTCAGCTATGGCAGACAACTTAATCTCAGGATTAGCCCTAATCTTATCACCAAACACTGTTCCTGTCCACCTAAAGTTCACTAAAGACCCAAATTCAAAGTTCCTTACACAAGTATGTTCATCATTTAGGGTGATTACTTGAAAAGTTTTCTCTTCAGTCATCCACCTAGCATAACATCTCCAAGGACACGAAGGTAACTCAGAAGTAGTAACACAAGGATACCTTTTATTCTTCCTTTGTTTACCTTTGTCGGGGTCAACGACTCTTGGTGGTCTCTGTCCACATTTTGCAATAATATATAGACTTCCACTCTTCTCATACCAAATTGAGAATCCATTGGCCAGTGCATAGAATGTTAGACCCTCTTTAAACTTGTCAATATTCGGATACTTTTCACCAACCTGCAAAACAAACAGAACAAATGTTTACAAACAACATCTCCAAGAACAATATCTCAACTCACAACTCCAGAAAACTAGAAACATACCTTTGGATGCCTGAGTCTCCAATGAGTACTTTCATCATAGACAGGATACCTGTCAAGATGCTTCTCCACACACATGAATGGATCATGCTGAATTCCATTCTCATCTGGTGATTGAAGCCTACTCATCAAATTAGCCATGAACACATCATGTTCTATGAAAGTCTCACTTCTACTTTGACAAGTGTTTTCAAAAGGTAAAGTGTTTTCATTATTTGTTTCCAGAATCTCTGGCAAAGCCTCAGGTTCTTTCTCTCTATTGGCTTTGATCCTCTTTCTAAGTTCAATCAACTCCTCTTCACCAGGACTGAGATAGTCAACAGACTTATCTGAATCATAGTCAGAATCAAACTCAGAATCATACTCACCCTCTTCTTCATCTACTGTAACCTTGTCTTTGCCCTTATCAACATCTACCCTATTCCTAGCCACATCAGCATCTTCACAAGTCCCACCCAAATCAACATCTACCCTATTCCTAGCCACATGACCATCTGCACTACTCCCAGCCACATGACCATCTGCATTACTCCCAGCCAAATCACCATGGTGAGAGGATGACCCCTCATACTCAGCCTCTATCTCAGCCCAATCAACCATCTCATCTACTGAAAAATCATTGCAATACCTCTTTTGCTTTGAGACACTTTCTTTTGCTTTAAAAACACAGGCATCCATATCATATGTGTCTGCCTTAGCCTCATACTCTGACAAATCCATACCTATGTGGTCAAGATACAACTCTAGCCTACCATACAAGTCAGCAACATCAAACATGTATGCTATTTGCTTATCATCACTTACTCTAACTAATCCATCCTCTAATTCAACTTTTGGTACTTTGTAATACAACCCTAGAAAGGGGTTACCACATTTTTCTTCCAAGAACTCAGCAAATTTTTCATAACCCATCCTCTCAACAGCCATATTTAGATTAACACCATCTTTATACCTAAGAGGTAAATGTGCAAAATACCCATCATTTCAAACATCAAATTGGTGCAAATTCGTACCAGGTATCATGCTGTTACAATAATAACAAATTAGGGTTTATGCAATATGAACAAATTAAGAATAACATGAACAAAATTAAAGAAACATACCTGAAATAACACAACACACATCAAATGTTCTCTGATTAAATTAGGTCGTCCGTGAAATTAGGGTTTGTGAGTGAAATTAGGTCGTGGGTGGAATTTGGGGAAAAATGGGTGTGGGGTTTTTTGTATAAAAGTCATAAGTTACATATTGGTCCCCCTTGTTTTTGAAAGTTGTCATTAGAGGCCCAAAGTAATGCAAATCAGGTTTGGTAATTAAAATGGTGTTTAGTGAGGTTAAGCCATGCCACCTCATCATCTTGGGGATTTATTGATACAATAACGTGATTAACAAAGTTCATGTATACAATAGGAAAAAAAAAGTTCATATCATACAATAGGAACAAGTGGCAAGTTTGATACATTTCTGGACAATTTTCCCTAATTTTGCTAAGTCATTTATAGAGTTAAGCAAATAGACTTCAAGAACTTTAATGTTAATAAATTCTTGATCTTAAAGGTAACCATCTTTAGTCTAGTTTTTGAGAAAATTACATCGAACAATTGATCTATACGTCTTTTGTTTTTGAAAAGATGATTATTCCTTTTTGGCAAAAAAAAAAAAGTAAGTTGATGCGCCCGGTAAAATCTTTGCAACTACAACCCAAGGCAATTTTCTATGAGCAAACGTTATTAATGCATATATTACTTCAACTATTGTCTGATACTAAATGAATTTTATGACTTCATCAGAATGTGCACTTAAAAATTAAATGTGAATGTGAATTAGACTAAATTTTGCACCTGTATCAAAATTCATCATCATTAGTATCACTATGCACTTGCCACGACTTCAATTTATCTTGAGTTTTCAATCTTTCACCAACAAAAAGCCGAATGCTTGTCTAAGTATACTTTGAGAAAATAACACCGCATCATACTAGTCAACCTTTTCAGTACCAACATAATATTTAGTTGGGCAAATCGCATAAAAAGATATCCATCTTAGGTCCAATTTCAATTAAAGGTACTACTTTTTTTTTTTTTTTTTCTCAATTTAAGGTACCCGACTTTTTTTTTTGGCCGATTAAGGTTTTTTTCTAACTTTCGTTAACTATTTCGTTAGTAAATTACATAATTGGTCCTTGAGTTTGTATAGACATTTCATGTTTAGTAAATTACATGATTTAGGTTTTTTTCTAACTTCCGTTAACTATTTCGTTAACTTTTTACGTTTTCGTCAGTTTTTTTACGTTTTCGTCTGATTTTTTACGTTTTCGTCCGTTTTTTCACGTTTTCGTCCGATTTTTTACGTTTTCGCCCGATTTTTCACGTTTTCGTCTGTTTTTTACGTTTTTCATCCGTTTTTTCACGTTTTCGTCCAATTTTTTACGTTTTCGCCCGATTTTTTACTTTTTCGCCCGATTTTTCACGTTTTCGTCTGTTCTTACGTTTTTCATCCAATTTTTTACGTTTTCGTCCGATTTTTTATGTTTTCGCCAGATTTTTCACGTTTTCGTCTGATTTTTTACGTTTTCGTCCGTTTTTTCACGTTTTCGTCTGTTTTTTTACATTTTCGTCTGTTTTCCACGTTTTCGTCAGCGGTTTTATGTTTTGGTCCATTTTTTCATGTTTTCGTCCGTTTTTTTTACGTTTTCGTCTGATTTTTTACGGTTTATTTTGATTTTTTTTGCGTTTTCGGCTAAAAAAAACGACAAAAGCGTTAAAAAGGGACGAAAACGTGAAAAACCGGACGAAAACGTAAAAAAATTACAAAAACGTAAAAAATTACAAAAACGTAAAAAAACAACAAAAACGTAAAAAAATAGACAAAAACGTAAAAAACAGACGAAAACGTGAAAAACCGGACGAAAATTTAAAAAAACGGACCAAAACGTGAAAAAACGGACGAAAACGTGAAAAACCGAACGTAAACGTAAAAAAAGGACCAAAACGTGAAAAACGGACGAAAAACGTAAAAACAGACGAAAACGTGAAAAATCGGGCGAAAACGTGAAAAACCGGACGAAAACGTAAAAAATTGGATGAAAAACGTAAAAAACAGACGAAAACGTGAAAAATCGGGCGAAAAAGTAAAAAATCGGACGAAAACGTAAAAAATTGGACGAAAACGTAAAAAATCAGACGAAAACGTGAAAAAACGGACGAAAAACGTAAAAAACAGACGAAAACGTGAAAAATCGGGCGAAAACATAAAAAATCGGACGAAAACGTGAAAAAAACGGACGAAAACGTAAAAAATCAGACGAAAACGTAAAAAAACTGACAAAAAGGTAAAAAGTTAACGAAATAGTTAACGGAAGTTAGAAAAAAAACCTAAATTATGTAATTTACTAAAGATGAAATGCCTATACAAACTCAAGGACCAATTATGTAATTTACTAACAAAATAGTTAACGAAAGTTAGAAAAAAACCTTAATCGGCCAAAAAAAAAAAAGTCGGTTACCTTAAATTGAGAAAAAAAAAGAGTAATACCTTTAATTGAAATTTGACTTAAGATGGATACCTTTTTATGCGATTTGCCCTATTTAGTTTAGCAATGAAGTGATAGTAATTCACATAACAAGTTTATTTATTTTTTATATTGAGTTATGAAATTATATTAAGAAAGTATCATAGAGATAAAGTGTTTCGACAAAACCATGAAGTTTTCCAAACCTTTTTCCATTCCTCCTATTTCATAAGAAAACCAATATTGTTTCACAAAATGTCATATTATCGCAACCAGGAGTTAGGATCAAATAGGAAAAATAATTAAAATAGGAAGGATAAGAAGTAACCACAACCACACATTCTAGATTCACCTACAAAAATGGATGCATCTTTATTCAAATTTTCCCTCCCATATAAAAATGTGTGGCTAGAATTACTTCTTACCCTTCTTATTTTAATTAATCTTCTTATTGGATCCTTACCCTCGCAACCAGTATTAAACTTGTTTAAATGATTTGAGTTATTGAGATAGAATGTTATTTGTAGTTAAGGTTGTTGATACAAATGAGTTATTTTACACATCCACATAAGTAACACATGCTATAACAACATGACTGACATCTAATTTATATTTGATAAGATATACTCATATAAGAGTAATCAAGTATAACTGACTGTACAAAGATCAAACTCGATCAAAAGAGTTTTAGGCTAGAACAAGGCCAAACTTCCTCTCCCAACTCGTTTCCTCGATAAAGTCACTCTATTTAAACTCTCTTATAATCAACACAACCAAGCAAACAACAAATATTTGTCTTCAGTGAAACAATTATTAAATAAAAGACCTAAACATCAAATACATTTCTAAAGCGCCCAAACTCACACCCTCCAAATTCTTCAAGGACCAATCCCACAAACCCCACAACCCATTCCAAAAAGCAAAGTCAAAAGCCACATCTGACCAACTCGGTCCAAATCCAATCCTTCTTTTACCCTTTATCCCACTCCCCAACCCTCTTTTACCCTTTACCCCGAGTCAAACTCAGTCCCAACCGAGTCACACTCCCATACACCCCCCCATAGCAGATCCCACCCCAAAACACCTACCCTGTCATAGAACAATCCATCACTCCACAAGATCACGCCACGTGTCCACACCTCACCTCGCCACCGCCCGATCACTTTACCCACACGCGTCCCGAACATCAACCGGCTGTAGCCAGTCACTCATCTCTTTCCCACCGCCTATATCCGGTCACCAACTTCCCGCTAGATACATATAATAAAAAAAAAACTCTGATCATAAACACTTCAATTTTTATAAAATTATTTTGTTCATTTCAGTAAGTAATTTTTTATTTTTATTTCATTTTATTTCGTTTAGTTTAGTTTGTGTAGTAATTAGATCTTTGTTGATATGTTTTAATTAAAATTAATAGATTTGATGAATGTGATAAAATTATTATTTAGGAGCTAATTTTGTGTTTCTATTAATTTACTTAGCTCTTAAGTTATAAATAATTAGATATTATTTTATTAATTTGAATTAAATTAGGGCTTATTTGTTAAATGTTGCTTTGATCTTAAGAAAACTTTATTATTTAGTGTTTTTAGTTTTCTTATTGATTTACTATTTGTTTTTATTTTCAGGTGAAGAGCTGGTGATTTTTTTTTTATCTTTTAAGTTTGTTGATTTTACGATATTTCGAGTTAGTGAGATTAGTGAGAGGTTTAGATCTGTTTATTGTTAGTGTAGAGCACTGGCGTTGAATAAGCTGGATAATTATTTAGATTCGACCCAACAAGCGGCCTTAGCGCGAATGGGGCCGAGTAGGACAGGTGTAGGGATGGTACATTCTTCGTCGAGTTCGGGGATTTTTTTCCAAGGAGATGGGCAGTCACAGGGTTTTGGTAGCTCGCATATGGGGTCGTTTGGGAACTCGAATATACGGTCGAATATAGTGCCTGTTTCGGGGGATGGGACGAATACTAGCTCGTTAGTTACTGATGCTAGTGGAGGTGGGCCGCGTCTTCAAAGAAGTGCAAGTGCTAATAATGATTCGTATATGCGTTTGCCTAATTCGCCGTTGTCGTTTACTTCTAATAATATTAGCATTTCCGGGTCGTCTGTTATAGATGGGCCAGGGCCGGGGACGGGGACAGGTCCGGGGTGTAGTCAAGATCAGAATTTGCAACGGGTTGGGCAGGTTTCAATGGAGACGTCTTTACCTCTGCCGCGCGTGGGACAAGTTTCGGTACCTAATGGTTCACGGGGTCTTGAGTCGTTTATGCAAGAGAATGATGGTATGTCACATTTGCAAAAGAAGCCTCGGTTGGATATTAAGCAGGAAGATATTATGCAACAGCAGGTTTTACAACAGATGTTGCAAAGACAAGACTCGATGCAGATGCAAAGCCCGAACCCGCAATTACAGACGTTGATTCAGCAACAAAGGTTAAGGCAGCAGCAACAACAGCAACAGCAGCTGTTGCAGTCATTGCCGCCAGTTCAACGAGCGCATTTGCTTCAGCAGCAGCAACAGATGCAGCTGAGGCAACAGCTTCAACAACAGAGCTTGCAAGGCGCAGCTGCTGCGAAACGACCTTATGATGGCGGTGTATGTTCACGAAGACTGATGCAGCACTTGTATCATCAGAGACAACGGCCAGCTGTGAGTACGAGTATTATTAAGAATCCAGTTTCACATTTTTGTAGTAGTTATTGTGTTCATGTTTTGGCTATGGGTGGCAAAATGGATGTGTGGGTCGGGGGTAGAGTAACGGGTTAAAATGGGGTTCGGATCATAATATGTAAGGTTATAGTAAATGTCTAAACGGGTCAGGCCTGGTAGGGGCCGTTTGGCTGGCATGTGAACACTTTTATCTTATTTTATAGATAATTAATGTGTTACATATGATGACAAAATCATAGTAAATACTCTATTACCATAATAATGATTTAGAAGGTTTAAGCATCTGAGTATACTTGGGATGACTTTCAACCTCTTTGACAGATTTTGCTTATTTAACATTTTAATCCCTTTCCTCTCGATCTCAGTCTGTTAGCTTAACCTATTTTGACCAATTAATATAACCCAAATGGACCCATTTATTTATTATTGGGTTGAAGTTCCGATATCTAGACATTTAGTCTTAGTTTCATATTTTTGGGTTTCTTTCTTATTGCAATGAATGTATGAATCAAATATAATGTCTTCTCGTTGCCGCTAAACATTAACTATCTATATTTGATGTATTTTTTTAGGATAATGGTATTTCCTACTGGCGGAAGTTTGTGGCAGAGTATTATTCTCCACGTGCAAAGATAAGGTGGTGCTTGTCTTTGTATGATAACGTAGGACATCACTCACTGGGTGTATTTCCACAAGCAGCTATGGTATGCTCTTCTTGTGGTTCTGTTTGTGCTACTCAGTTGCATCATGTTATTTGTATCAAGCTTTGTCATTGGTGTTCTGAAATTGATATATGTTTGCGTGACAATATTTGTTATGCTTATTCTCGCATTGATATTTGTATGCAGTTTGTTTTCTTGTTGCAATAGTATCTCTTAATGAGTTGTTATTAATTTGATATCCAGGATGCATGGCAGTGTGATATTTGTGGATCAAAATCGGGAAGAGGCTTTGGTATGTTATTCAGAATTTCTATGCTAATATGCTATAAAGATTGTTAAGTTGTGGTTATGTTCATATATATATGTAATATATTACATTTTCGTACTTCAGTAGTCACATCTTTGGATATTACCATCTGAGTTCTATTTATATTCCAACAGAGGCAACTTTTGAAGTTCTCCCAAGACTAAACGAAATCAAATTTGGGAGTGGTGTTATCGATGAGCTTTTGTTTTTGGACTTGCCTCGGGAGTACAGATTTCCTTCTGGAATAATGGTGTTGGAGTATGGACAAGCTGTTCAAGAAAGTATATACGAGCAACTTCGTGTGGTTCGGGAGGGTCAGCTTAAAGTCATTTTTACCCCTGATCTAAAGGTTGGTTCGGTATTTCTTTAGGTTGTCATATATCTTGGTCTGTTATACATTTGCACATCATTACCCATATGAATTGTGTTTTCAGATATTATCCTGGGAGTTCTGTGCACGACGCCACGAGGAGCTTCTTCCGCGTAGATTAGTTGCACCACAGGTACAGATATTTATTTTATATACAATAATGGTTGAATTCATAAATTTATTTATTATTTTCTGAATCTGTTTTGTTGTTTTGCAGGTGAATCAGCTGTTACAAGTAGCACAGAAATGCCAATCTACAATAGCCGAAAGTGGTTCTGAGGGTGTCTCTCAGCAAGACTTGCAGACAAACAGCAATATGTGAGTTTGAATCATTTGTATCTATGTCCCTAGACTATGTTATAAAATATAATCTCACTGAGTCTGATTATTGGTTGCAATATCATGCCACTTACTTCGGTGAATGGGTTACTTTGGGTTATGCTTTATCTCTACCTGGTCAACGGCTAAAATAAAATAAAAAACTACATAAACGAGAAACTGTGTCAAATGGGTCAAAAGTCACTCGGTGTATATTTGATTCACAAACCTTTATAAACTTTATTTTGCAGAAAGCTAGATTAGTCTCTATTTAATTATAAAACTGTTTCGGGTCAACCCAGCCTATCCTGACCCATTTTTACTGCTACCAAATTTACCCATTACCCATTGTAACCTGTTACGCGACCAACCCATTTGTCAACTCGAGTCGTGATTAGAGATCTTGACACTATGACATATGCTGTAACTGATTGTTCGATTGGGTGCCACAGGGTTGTTACAGCTGGGCGACAGCTTGCGAGGAGCTTAGAGTTACAATCATTGAATGATTTGGGATTTTCTAAAAGATATGTTAGGTGCTTACAGGTAAATGTTCTTTGTTGATTTTGATTGTTATTCGTCATTTTTTTGTATATTTTTGTAGCTTTAATACTGAATAATTTGCGACCGGAACTTTTGCTAGATATCAGAGGTTGTCAATAGCATGAAAGACTTGATGGATTTCTGCCGAGACACTAAAGCTGGTCCTATCGGTAATAATTAGAAACTATAATTCAATTGAGGTTTAGTAATTCTACGAATAGTTTGTTGTACGCAGTTTTACTCAATTGATCTCATTTACAGAGGGATTGAAGACCTTTCCCCGGCAAACAAGCTCAGCCAAATCACAAATGCAGAAGATGCAGGAAATGGAACAGATGTCCAGCATTCCAGGTCTTCCAGCAGACCGAAACACACTCAATAAGTTGGTGTCTATGAATCCAGGTCTCACCTCTCCATTGAACAACAATAGTCATCTTATGGGTGTTGGTCGAGGTGCTCCACTAAATGGTTCGCCCCATGCTGCACTTGCACTATCTAACTACCAAAACATGCTGATGAGACAGAACTCTATGAATTCAAACTCCCAACAAGAAGCTTCTTCTTCTTTCAATAATTCTAACCAAAATGGATACCCGTTCCAAGGTTCCATTAGCGGATTGTCAAACTCGCATCTTCTCCAACAGAGACCTATGTTTCAGGCTCAACAGAACCAACAGCAGGGTGGTAATCAGGCAATGCAACAACACATGATTCAGCAGCTGCTTCAAGATATGAGTAACGGTGGTGGTGGTAGCAGTGCGCCAAAGCCTTCGATTTCTGGGCAGAGCGCGGCTAGCGGGAGTATGGGTGGTAGGGAAGGGTTAAGATACGGGATTTCATCATCAGGGACTTCACCACGACCACCAGCTGTGCCAACGAGAAGCAATAGTTTCAAAGGTGCGTCACG
Organism: Artemisia argyi; assembly: GCA_030686995.1. NCBI lineage: Eukaryota > Viridiplantae > Streptophyta > Magnoliopsida > Asterales > Asteraceae > Artemisia > Artemisia argyi. Next base: position 108,725,855 of record CM060698.1, read on the forward strand.
GAGTGACTCATCTGCGGGTGGTGGGACTAACAACATAGGTGTCGGGAATCAGAAGGCACCAACTACTGATTTACCACCATTATGTGATGATATTGTTGGGGATATAGCAAGTGAGTTTACGGGGAATGGGTTTTTCGATAACGATGAATTGGAGAGTTATAATTGGAAGGCATAAAACTTAAAATGTATGTACAGTCGTATTGAATCATCATCATCATATACCTTAACATTGTTTTTCTTTTTCTACGGTTGGTATCTTAACAATCCTCCATTAATACTAATTCTGGAATATATGACACAAGTGTCAACAATTATTAAATCTAAAGGATGTCGCACGATGAATAATGTTGCAAGTCTTTGAAATGTCAGTAGGGTGGACCCTGTATTGCATGTGGGGTGTCTGATATCAAATCTATAGGTGTATCTTATGTAACTGTTCACATGATAATGGCAGTATAACACAACAAAACTATCAATTTGGAAGTATAGAGTGCTTTCATCGTACTAAACTCGATAATTAGTTTCTTTCTAGAAGGCAAAACTGAGGGGGAAAAAAAAACATTTGTTACACCCTGAAGCAGTGCATGTGTCAGTCGTATACTTTAACTCAAGAATTAGTCCTATAACTCTATAAGCAGCACTTTAGCCAATCTGATCAGTTTATCGTATGTGCCAATTAATGTTCAGAATGAGCCTAAATGTATAAATTCTATGGCTCATTTCAACTTAAAAGGTGGGTCTACCTTATATACATAAGAACCTTCAACATCATTTGCAAGCACACTTTCTATACAAAAGATCAAAATTTTCAAGGGAACATTAATGGACATTATTGTTTCTTGAAGGAAACGTGTCATCTCCTATCTTCATTCTATCGACACTACTTTTCGTATTATTCAACATTATTGTTTTTTGAGGGTGAAGACTTCAATGTGTGTAGGTCAATTGTTTGATAATATAAATGAAAATAATCCAGTAAGTTCAATTAGAAGGTCTAGTTAGTAGGAAAACAAGTTTACCAACTAAGTTAAGTGATTTTGTGCTAGCTGAGTTAAAGGTAGAAAGGCTATAGGATCTAAGCGGGTATTTAAGTGTAAGATTATGTGGATAATATAACATAATTAAATACTATCATTAATATTTAAGATCATAGAGTCACACAGAATAACACGAGACTTCAGTTTTATGTATTTATAGTAGATGCATAAATGATCTATTAAGCGAAAACATGATTGGGTTTAATCAGTTGGACTGATTAATAAGTAATGAGTTTAAAGGGAGGTGATTCGCACACAATTTTTTTTTTTTATTATTACACCACATTCTGTGCAGTACAGTGTTGTACTGTGGATTTTCTGTGCATTATAATGTTGTACAAAATGGCGTGCTTATAAAAAGAAATGGTGTGCGAATCAATACCCGAGTTTAAACCAAGGAGTGGAAGGCCCCATTTAGAGATGAGTCGGGCTTGGGCTTAGATCTTTACTTGTTGCAAAAAGATAAAAATATTGTCACAGATGATATGATATCGTTTAAATTGAGAATTATGTTGCTTAATAATAAAAGTGTATTTGCCTTTCTTAAAAAAAAAAAATAAAATAAAAAATAATAATAAAAGTGTATTTTGTATTTAAATATAAAAGATATCATTTAAGCATTATATAAAGAGATTTTTTTTAACAATCCAAAACCAGTATCTATTTATCAAATCTAACGTCGCATAAGTTTTTTTTACGAAAATGAAATTTTATATCTCATCCGTTAGATTCATTTCATTGCAAAATCTCGACCCTACACATATCTTTGGCGACTTTGTAGGCGGCTCAATTTCTTAGAAATGGGACTTGCAACTAATAGGCGACTTTTAAAATGTGATTTTAAACGTGACCAAATGGGGATAAAACGCGACCAAATGGGGATAAACGGGACATAAAGCGCGACCCAAATGTTTATTTTTGGAATTAGGCCGCGTACATAAATGTTGGGCGACAAATCGGCCGATTTTTGGTAAAAGCCAATTACTTAAATATCTTGGTCGCGTTTGGGAATTGTTTAACAGGGTAAGGATCCAGTGAGAAGAAACCTTAAAATGAGAAGAATGAGAAATAACTATAACTGCATATTTGAGATGCATCGACTTGAATTAGATGCATCTCTATTCATTTAGATGCATCACAATTAGTTTCGAAAGTGACTTTGAAGTGAAAACGATGCAAAGTACTACTGGCAACAAATTTGACCCGCAGAGGACGAAAAATCCATAGGATTCGTCTAACTTGACGAAATGCATCTAATATAATATATGTATATGCATATAATTTTTAGCTAGAAAATATATTATGATGCATCTAAAAGATTAGGGATGCATCTAATTCAAATTGATGCATCTATAATGTGTAGTTATAGTTATTTCTCATTCTTCTTATGCAAGGAATTGTTTAGCAACCTTTTACGTTTACATGCAAGTATCCAACAACGTGCATTTATCAAGTAAATAGGCAATCTAAATATTAGTAAATAGATACTTCTATAACACATGACACATATTCATTTTGTTCAAAAAAAAAAAAAAAAAAAAAAAAAAAAAAAAAAAAAAGCTATCACATATGACACAAAAATTTGTATAGGTAGTCACGTTTATAATTTAGTCGATAAAATTTCTTTGATGTGACAGCGTTGGTCCATTTAGGTAAAACATTAGAATAAAGTTCGTATTGAAAAATTGGGTATATAAATGTGTTATTTAAGTAATTGGTTTTTATAATTGAAATACCCTAAAATTAGGACCCCTTCCTTGTGGTTTTCAGCCGAGACTCAAAGACAACCCAAACGCATCTTTGTGTTTGATTTAACCAATATTGATTGTTTCTGTTGAGTTGTAGATCAAGCACTAGCATCATGTTGGGGTCGTCTGAGTGTTAGTGTGGACTAGTCATGAAAAGGTCATACTATTGATCTTATTGAGTTCGTGAATCTCCTATCGAAATCATTTGTTTTTATTTTCGATTAGTTATTAACATGTATCTGGATCGTTGCGTACGGAAAAGCTTTTAAATGGTTATGCTTTTGCTACAATTCTTATTGTTCTTATTTGTTAAATAATTTTTAAAGTTGTAACCACATTTTCCATCATTAAGGTTAAATACAAATCTAATTGAGAAGTAGAAAGGTTTAAAGCTATGCTTGTAGTAAAAGGATATAACAAAAAAAAAATGTATCAATTACGAGGAGACTTTTTCTCCACTAGTCAAAATTATTACATTCATATGTATTTTAAGCTTAGTTGTTAAGAATAACCGGGTTTTAAATCAGTTAGATATTAATAATGTTTTTCTGTATGGTGAATTGATATAAGAAGTTTATATGAAATTGCCTGAGGAATATTTAAATAAAAATGATAATAGAGTTTGTAAATTAATAAAGTCATTATATTTTTTAAAACAAACACTAAGAAAATGGAATGAAAAAGTAACTTCTCTTCTACTTGAGCATGAATTTGTTCGAAGTAAAAATGATTTTTCAACGCCTGTTAAGTCTAAAAATGATGTTTTCATTGTCTTCTTAGTTTATGTGGATGATATAGTGATAACTGGAAATAATGGAGGAGAAATTAGTTAGTTTAAGAAATATTTAAAACTAAAAATTTCTTATAGAAGATCTTGGAAACTTAAATAAATCTTAGGAATTGAAGTTTTAAAAGGTGAAACAAGTGTGTGTTTAAATCAAAGAAAGTATTTCTCAGAACTACTTTCTGAGCTTTGAATGCATGCACACAAACCATGTAAAACTCTTATTGAAACCGTTTCAGTTCCTACTAGCAATAGAGTAAAAACTATTATTGATGATGATAAACCATTAGAAGGTATTAACAACTATCAAAAGTTGATAGGAAAACTAATATATTTGACTTTAACAAGGCCTGACTTGTCTTTTTTTGTTCATTGCCTAAGTCAGGTAATGCATGCTCCTTGTCAGTCTCATTTGAGATAAGTCTTCATAGTATTAAGGTATTTGAAAAAATGAACCAGGAAAAGGAATAACCTTTTACAAAAGGATTTGTCAGAGTTTTTTATTCATTATTTTTTTATTATTTGTGTGAGTTTTCTTTCTAAGTGTGTGAAGCCATTAAGGTTTTAACTGGTTTTCTGATCATTTAGTTGTTTCTTTCTTTTGTAATATGTATAACTCAAAACCACATATTGATTCTTGCAATCGTGTAATGATGTAATAAAAAAAAATAGATGGGTAGTTGGTTGAATGAAATTTGGTGTTTGAATATTTGTTTTTAAATGTTTTTTCACAAGAAGTCAAATCCAAAAATCAATCATTCACAACCACTTATAAAGGATTCATTGAAAAGTTAAGGATTAGTAATCATTTTGTCATTGGAAACACAATCCCAAACACCCTAGACACATGCGCACATGTTATACAACTCTCACTAGTACATAACAGACAATTCCTGACGACTTTTTTTCGACTGTCCCGACGTCATGACGTCGGTATTTATTTGATGTTGACGAAACTTCGTCGGCCTGAGTTAGTCGGCAATGCCTCGTCGGGACTTACTGTGCCGACGATATTTCCCGACGCTAAGGTGGGGCCCACAACCATTTTCAGTCAAACGAAAACTTGGTTCGACAAATAATATGCCGACGTCCATTCGTCGGTATTTTAATTACAATTAACAAAAATCGTTAATTACTAGGTTAATAAGTCAACAAGTCAAACGGTCAATGTTTTTAAATACCGACGACATGTCGTCGGTATGTAAAAAGTCAAACTAAAAAAGTCAAATGAGTCAAACGTGAAAGTCAAAATTGGCTCATAATATACCGACGACATGTCGTCAGTATTTTTTGTTTATACAGGCTGCATAGCAGCCTGCATTGTAGCCGTTTTCCAGATTTTTCTCCGAAATTTTTTCAGAAAAAATCTACACAATCCAAACCTGTATACACAATCCAAAGCTCTATACCAACATGCCAATATGCCAAAACAACTTGTAACGGCTAAAACTCTTATATATAATCGCTAAACACCCTCAAATACATTAAAACGTTTCAAATTCTACAAAATGGCCGTTATCAAGCTGCCAATAGCACAAAAGCTTCTATATCTGCAATGTTTAAGTTGCCAAAATGCCAAAGTTTACAATAATAACATACGGATGAGTCAATAGCATACGGATGGACAAAGTCAAGGTGTTAAGTGTTAAAGTGTACAACATACGGATGAGGATCAAGCATAAGGATGGAGAAAATGTTAACGTGTACAAAATAACCCATACAAATATACCTCATTGTCCGTCGTCATCATCGCAATCACTGTCTTCATCACCACTCCCCAAGCCAGCCTCGTCACTCCCCGAGCCACTCCCACTGACACTCCCACTCCCACTCCCCGATCCTGCCGCGCCCACGCCAGTCCCACTCCCCGATCCTGCCTTGGTTTGAGACTCCATCTGGCTCATCAACTGGGACCACAGATCGGGGTTTGTCTTCATTACTTTCATAACTGCCTTGAGTTGGCGCTTAGTTTGCTTAGATTCTTCTTCAACTTCCTTGATCTTTTTATCTTTTTCGGCAAACATCTTGTCAATCTCGGGTGTGGTGTACGAATCGGAAGCTGGCGGCATGGGTAACCTTGTCTTGCCAATACCTGGTATCACCCTACCCCTACCGGCTATATACCCCCGTTGCTTGCCCTTTAAAACCTTTGCAAGTATCTCTTCCTCTGTGTAGGCTCTCCCAATAGGCGTGTTGATACGTGGGAATCGCACCAGGCTTTACCTCTCAAGGGATCTTGAGAAGCTTACAACCCCCACCAGGCAGTGTACCTGATCGTTGTAGTATAGTATAGTGACAAGTACCGGGGGATTGATCGTTCAGCTAGGATTAGTGTTGCTAGGATTAGAAAACCTAAATACTAGTTCTAGAGATGAGGGATGATTATTTTTGTATTTTTATATTTTTTAGAAAGCAAGTAAAAATCTCGGGTTTGAAGGATTTGGGCGGAATTAGTTGCTAGTCAACTAACCCAATACTAAAGATGCAATCAAAATAAAATACTAGAAATGAAAATAAACTAAATTAACTAAGGTTGTGAGCAATAAGTGGAGAAAATGTGTTTACTTAGATTTCACTACTCCCTAGATATCTTTTACACGTTAATTACTTGTTATAGTTGCGTGGATGACGGATTGTATTCCTTAATACCATTCATGGGGTGGCGCACTTAATTCCCCAATCCTATGAGTGCCTACTTCACTCCTATGTCGAGCCGGCTAAGAAGCTCCTAACATGGGATCATTAGAATTTACTCATGCATTAAATACAACCAATAAAACCTAGTGCACGTCAGTTCATGTTTCCTAAGACGTTCAGGCATGTTACCATTTGGAGATCTGCCAGTTTTCTTAAGCCTAACATCGAAATCATTCATCCAATACAACCATAAACAAGTAATCAACACATAATTAACATCTAGGTTTCATTAGATCCAAGCAAACACAAGATAGATCTAGCCTAGCATGATGGAATTAAGATAAGAACAAGATATAGACAACCAACACATAGACATATTGATTGAATTAAAAGAATACTTATCTCAATTACACATGAAAGGGATCAAGGGCTAAGAACCCTTGAAAAACCTGTAAAATTCGTACGAAGTTCGTACTTAGGGTTTCTCCAAAACTTCTCTCCTTTTTAATTTGAAAATTAGAAAACTATATATAGGAAATAGGGTCTGACGGCGTCAAGACAAATCTTGTGACGCCGTCATCTCGCCGCCAAAATACTTCTCGGACTGCCTTGATCTACTTTTGACGCCGTCATGTGTTATGCATTTCCAGGCCGTCATGCATTTTACTCTTGACGCCCTACCTTGTGACGCCGTCAATTCTGTACTGGGTCGTCATGGAAATTACTCTTGACGCCGTCAGAAATTCCTTCTTGACGCCGTCACCTACTGTTCCCAGCAAGGAAAATTAAGACTTTGGCGTTTTCTTCACTTTTATGCTCTAAAAACGTCCGAATTGCTTCATTTTCCAGATTTCTCTCCCAAAGTACCTAAAATCACAAAAAGAACGATTTAGGGTAATATTTGATCAAATAAAGTCAATTCCGGGCTTAAATGACCCCCTAAAAGTGGTTCATTTTTCGCCTCATCACGTGTTAGCTCCCAGATCCTGCAGTGCGCACATCTCTTCCTATGTAGTTAAAAAAAATGATAAAATTAATATAAAATAAAAAAAATAATAAAAACAAACAATATAAATTAAAATAAAAAAAAACAAATAATATAAATTAAAATAAAATAAATAAAAATAAAACGGTACTTACGTATTGAACACGAGCCTCGTCCTTCAACCATACACCTTTCTTGCAACGCTGGTCGTAAAAGCTCTGTTTGAGGGAGGGGTACTGACGGTTCTCACTCCTCTGAAACTGTATATATATATATTTACACAGGCATATAAGGTGAAACAAATTAAAAACGACAAATCAAACACCATATATAATGAGCTATATGTAAAATAATCATAATGTGTCTTACGTATTGGTGGCGAGATGCGGCCAACGACCGAGATCCGTGGCGGCTAGTATATCATAAGACTCAATTTTTCGGTTTATTTGGAGACTTGTGAGCTTATATAAGTTTATTATATCATAATATACTTATATACATTGGTACAATAAGTTGTATTGGTCACGCCAAAAATGTGTGACGATATGCATATAGTCACACACGTTTTTTTCGTTGTGTGTCACCATAGGTCCCGCCACCGTAGGTGGCATATGGTTACATTGTTGAGTTCGTGGCCTTTTCCATCGAAAAAGAGTGACCAAAATCCCGAATATGTGTGACAAATTAGGCACAAGTTTTGTTGGATTAGTTATTATTAGTGACCGTAAACACCTTATAGTCACATGAATGTTTTTTTAGAGTAACTATTGTTCGTCCTTTGGTCACATAAATATATAATATATGTGACATTTGAGATGATATATTCAAGTAAATGTGTATTTTGTGTGACTATTTCCCGTCCTATGGCCACATGAATATACAATAAATGTGACGTTTGTGATGATTTAGTCTCACAATGGGTGTTATTTTTTTGGAGTTAGTCACATACAATTTAACACAATGTGGCCAAAAGTGTTAATAAGTGTGACCATATGCTGTTTAAAATGAAGAAATGTGTATTTTGTGTGACTATTGATCATCCAATAGCCACATGAATTTTATGTTTGCGTGGCCTTTTGTAATATTTAGTCACACAAAGCATGTTTTTTTTGGGTATTTATTCACATACAATTAAGCAAACAGTGGCCAAAAGCGTTAATAAGTGTGACCATATGCTGTTTAAAATGAAGAAATGTGTATTTTGTGTGACTATTGATCATCCAATGGCCACATGAAGTTTATGTTTGCGTGGCCTTTGTAATATTTAGTCACACAAAGCATGTTTCTTTTGGGTATTTAGTCACATACAATTAAGCATCAAGTGGCCAAAAGTAATAATAAATGTGACCATATGTTGTTTAAAATAAAAAAAATATGTATTTTGTGTGACTATTGATCATCCAATAGCCACATGAATTTTATGTTTGTGTGGCCTTTTGTAATATTTAGTCACACAATGAACTAAGCAAATAGTGACCAAAGTGTTAATAAGTGTAACTATATGCATCTTTTAGTCACATTTAAAAAATCAATATATATCAAAACAATTCAAATATATATCAAAACAAATTCAAATACAATAAAATTGGAATGTATATAACTGAACCAAATATAAAATTGGACATCCTTTTATACACCAAGGAGTCCTAGTCGGCTTACAATAGTTTCCTAAGTATCTATAATCTTCTCCATAAGCAACTAGCAACTTCGAGCGGTCTTAATCTCTGAGCAGTACCAACTTTCACTAGCAGTAGTAACTTTTGTACTAGCAGTAGTAATTACTTTTGCACATCTTCTTTGAAGTTCATGAGCAAAACTAAATCCATCTAAGCAATATTAACACAAACATGATCAGCAGTAATTCAAACAACATCATGAAGACTTTTAATCCAAAACAATGAACATAATAATAAAATTTGCAGTTAAACTTACAAGTTTTTCTCCCATTGATCTAATCTCATCATCTTGATTTAAAAGCCTTGAAAATGTAGGCTGCTGCATATCAACAATAACCACATCAGGATTAGAGCATAACTAGAACATGTCAAAGCTCACAACATAACAGAACTAAATGAGCATACTGGAATAAAGTTCTTGATTAGATGCTAGAAAACCTTCCTCTGTAAAAAGTATGTGGTTATATATATTGTTGACGGGTGCATCTATTTCTTGACATTTGAAAGACACACTATTGCCTTGTCTTTTTTCAGGTGCATCTAGTTTGTTAGGCGCCACTAGTTCAAATATCTGCTGTTTTTGTGGTTTTGAGTTGCTTGATTTGCCATTGATTCAACTATCTGCTTTGGTGGTTTTGAGTCGCTTGATGCGCCACTGGTTCAACTATCTGCGCAAACACGATAGGAATAAAACGCATATCAGATCTTGTAACTTTGTCCCAACCACCCAATTAAAAATAAGGTATAGATTAAACTCTAGGAATGGTTTAAAAAGGTACAAGTAACTTTGTCCCAACCACCCAATTAAAAATGGAAAAGATAAGCTAAAAAGATCAAATAGACCAACGCGACTACTTGATTAGAAACAACTATATTTTTTGATAATCAGATCTTGGTCTATTTCCGATTTTAGGCTTTCTTACAATCGATTCTGCATCTTTTATTTGTAACTTTTATTCAACCTTCCAAAGCTATATACATTTCAGATTATTTTTCTCAAACTAGAAAAAAGTAAAGATTCCAAGGTAGCATTTCCTTTTGGCCAGTTTGGTTATGGTCAATCTAGTTTTTAAATCAGTCCCCGCATAATGGGTGCTTAAACACATCTAAAAGATGAATTCAAGGATAAAAAACCATTTTAGATGTGAATGCACTTTCAAAAATAATAAAAGATAATACCACATAAAAATGGCGGGCTTGGTAACATGACATGAAAGACATTTCGAGTTGTTTTGCAACCTGATGATGTATTAATAAATTAAGGACTAAGATATGCACCAGATAAAGATGCCTGAATGCATCAGAAGTGTGTAATCAGGTATTCAAAAAAAATCTTGTCATTATAAGATAGCAAGGCGGTATATGAACCTTGAGCTTGTTTCAAAGCTTCATTGACAGCATCATCAACCCGATTTAATATCTGCACACATTACTTATAGCTTTAGTGAAATCAAAATCAAGGAGCTTGAACCACGTAGCTCAATAACCATCTAAAAGCAAAGTACCAATCAAGAACAAGGCAAAGTTGGAGTGTTCCTTGCCAGTAATTAGGATCAACCAAACCGGTGAGCTGAATACCGAGCCGGACTGGACCGCCAAACATAGTGAGCTGAATACCGAGCCGGACTGGACTGCCAAACATGTCATTGGATCGGGCCTTAGCGGTGGTCTTGGTGCGAGTGTGGTGTTGGTGCGAGCGGTGGCGTTGGTGAGGAGAGTGTTGAGGAGATAGAAGAAGACCAGATCTAGATTTTGTGGATATTAATTGGGAAGGAGTATTGAAAAATATGGGCGGGTCAATGAAATATTTAGGTGGAGGGAAATTTAAATTTGGGGAAAATTTTAAGCGGGTTGGGGAAAAGTTAAAATTTGGGATGGAGTATTCAAGCTCAAGCCTATTAAATGAAGTTAAATATTTAATGAGTTGAGTTCAACCTTATAAAAGTTCGACTGTAGTTATTGTTGAGTTTTCGAGCTTGTAAGTGATATAACATATGTTATATATATATATATATATATATATATATATATATATATATATATATATATATTGTATGTAAGCGTACCAAGTGTAAATAGTTAATTATAAATATATCGAGCATGGTTGTCAGGATCCCGATCCTGATCTTAGGATCTTACGATTTTACGATACTGCAAAGCAAAAATGATCCGGATCTTATGTAGGATCTTTGAAAGCATAGTTGTCAAAATCGCGATCCTGATCGTAGGATCGTACGATCCTACACACATAAAACGACCAGGATCTTAACAAGATCGTAATTCAGGTAGGATCGTATCAGGATCGTAGGATCGCACGTAGGATCGTGGGATCGGATCGTAAGATCGTAGGATCGCCTATTTTTTTTATTTTTTTAAAATTTTTTGCTATATTAACTTATTATGCATAAGTCCATGTCTTAAAGCCCAATGACTAAGAATTTTTACTGAAAGCTATTATTTTGTTGTTGTTAATTGATTGTCTTTTACAAGATTAGTGAGTGTCAAATCATTATGCTTTTATGGACTATTTAGAAGTTAGTTAGATGTGTCTTTTTGGGTTTATTATGAAAAACGATTTCGTACTTTGTAACATGTCAGAATATCCTAATTTAATTTATTTGATTATCAAGAAAAAAAAAATATTGTGGTGCACTCTATTATAAATTATGTCGTTTCATTTTCCGATACAATCGATTTATTTTTTTTGCATTAATCGATATACTATAATAAAAAAAAGTCACGGAATCACGAACCAATAAATTAACACTATATTTTTGCATTAATCTAAATGTTATAATGAAAAACCTATACTAAAAACATTGAACAAGAAGTAGGTGCAGGTATGTAGTAACTTTGTGCAAGTAAGCATTGCAATATATCTAATATTTTACTACTACAGTACTTGAACATATAACGTTTTCTTTTACCATCCATTTAGATTCGTTTATCATATGAAATCGATATAGAAATATAAAACTACAATCCCTATACAAAAATATATACATTTTTATAGGATCTTACGATCCCGATCCGATCCTACGATCACGATCTTGCAAAGCCAAAAACGATCCTAGGTAGGATCCCGATCCTGACAACCTTGTGTAGAATACTCATTATGTTGGAAACATGTTCAAGTGGTGTTGAGTGATGCGTAGAGATGAGGAGGAGGGAGGAGAGGAGAGAAAGAGTGGAACCTTGAAAGAAAAAGGAAAAGATTAGATTAAAATGAAATGAAGGTCCAACCCTCTCCACATGTGGAGAGGGGTATTTATAGTTACAATATAACGCCCACTCCCGGGCTGTGGATCAGGCATACAGTGGGTAAAGACCCGTTCCTTCTTCCACGGTGTTACTTAATCTAATACTAATTAACTAATAAACTAACTAACTACGAGCTAACTTAATGCTATTACAATCATTAGGTGACCGAGACTTTTACAGGAATATTAGTATTCCTAACAATCTCCCCCTAAGCGAGGTCACCTTTGAAATTAAGCTCTTTAGTCTTTAAGCATTCTTTCGTCTCTGTAGCTCGTAGGATCTGATTCTTCTCTTTTCAACACACTTCGTACATCAAGCAAGAGAACTTGTGATTTGAATTCCTTTGAGATATGTGATCTTTGAGCTTCTTTGAGATCATCAGCCAAAGTAAATCTCCAAGCTCATCCATAGTCATATTGCCTTCATGTGATGTAGTGACTTAAGGACCATCATGCTCACACCCTTCTGTATCTGGAGACGTTGCATAAAAGTTGTAGATTAGGAGACTTTTTCATCAGAGTTGCGGAAACGTTGTTGGTAGTCTCTCAACATTTGTTGTAGCAAGTCTCTCATCTTCATTGATAGTGTGGAGGATGTGTGAGCATGAGGTATGGATTGACCCGATTCAGCTGGAAACTGGAGCCATCAACGCCATCTTTATATGTGTCCCTGAAATGAAACAGTTAGCAATAAAGATAGAGAACGAACATGGCTTTGTCATTCGTTCTGCGAGGCCAGACTACCCTCCGGTTTTGTGAAAACCGACCTGTGATCAGGTAGAGTCTCTTTTAAAGAAGACTCTCCTTGACAGGAATTTCCAGCTTGTAGTAATGAATTTTCCAAAGAATCCACTTCGGAATCTTCATACTTAGCATGTTCTCATACCGGAACATCTCAAAGCAGACAACACGATAGAGTGAATCGATGAATAGATATTCACGGATTGATGAGAAATTGATTTATAGAAATCACTCGCGTGTCATATGATAAACATTTTTGAGACACGACGAGAGTTTTATACATTGAATCACATTTCCATCAAAAATACTTTTGTTTAAAAGATATTACACAATCAATGTGCTCGAAAGATAAGTTGGTGAGCACATTGAGAGGTTTAGGCAAAAGTATCCGTCAATCCATATCCTGGAACAAGTTTGATTCAAAATTGAATCGCACCATTGTTGCTTTCCAGTTGTCACTTGATCATTGATCCAAGATGGATCTCACATGTCACCTACCAAGAGCTTGAGAGATGTTCGCTCTAGAAGGATTTCCATCTTCATTGTGAATATTTTCATATCACTCGGATGTTCTGGCAATACCACAAGGATAATGCGTAGGACTCTAAATATTTTATCTTATTTTCCACATTATGTGAAACAATAAGCATATTAGGAATGTGTCCTAACGAGATTTATGGATGATCTCATGGCTCTAGACTCAATAGTGCGTTTTGATCCGCTCCTGGAGACTGGGGAGGCGTCTCCTGTTTTAGGTATCAACATAGCTCGCAATGAGCGGTCGATACATTGCACAGGGTTCCCCGTGAGATTGAAACAAGCTCTTTTAAGAGAACTTGAGTGGTTGGGAAGTTTTGGTGCAGTGCGTCACTGGGTCCATGACGTCTTGTCTTCAATACCGGTGTTACCTTAGTAACCGCCAGTAGCATATGTATTGAACCCGGTTTCTGCCCTAAGGTTGAATAATTGGAGGGCTATTTCTTTTCACCCTTTCTCATTATATTTCTTTTTCATTCTTCAACCCCTTCAGTGCTTACCGAGACTTCACCACTAGAACCTTGTTGGGTTTGTTCCAGTCCTAGCTCTATCTCAGTCCGCACTCTTCCCTTTCTCACTTTTCTCCTTTTTTCAATCATTCCTAAGGACTTCTATTCTATCTAGAGGATTGTCCCTGGGAAGATCCTTCCGGTTCTGGTGGATCATGGGAATTCATACCTAACCTTAACCAACCTTATAACTCCATGCATAAAGATAAATGGTCGGTCTTTGGTATAACTTCCACAAACGCCTTTTGCTCCCCCTTAATATGTGCATCGATATTCGAAAGTGTTTAGCACATATGTGGGAGCCTATTGTTGAGTACAAAAGATCACTTTTGATTATCAGATTTCATATTTAAATCACATTCTCTCCCCCGATCAAAAATTTCAAATCTTTCAAGATTTTTGATCTCAATTGATTTAAATAATTTAGAAAGCATTTTTGGGAGAGAAATGCGGTCGAGTTTAATATTTTCTGATAAAAGGAACTTTTTCTTGCTCCTCCTCAAACTGTGAGGGAGGTTGTTATGTGTCAGATTTGAAGAGTTTGTAAAAGATTCGAAGTTTTAATGAAAACTCTTTGAAAAATTTACTCATTCTGACACATAACCATCACAAATCATTTTGTTGCAAGGTATTATGTACGAGGTGTGGGGAGTTTTGATGATACATAAAATTTTGAGAAATTACTCTCCCCCTCAATCAATGACGGATGTTAAAGCATAAATATTTTCATAAACTAGTAACGTCATTGATTGAGTGAAAATTTTATCAAACTTTGAGTTCAAATTGATTTTCAATCAAAATCTCATGGTACCACCAAGTTTTGCACAAATACTTCCCGGAAAAATCATAGAAGGGAAGGTATTTGGCGACAAAAAAAAAAGAAGATTTCTCTTCTTTATCAAGAAATAATGCACTGAAGCGTACATTAGATCGAGGGTGCATGAATATAAAGTAATTCACGCTCGGATGAACGGCACCCTTTGTTAGGAACAACCGTCCTTTTGGCGACGTGTTTTCCTTAATTTTGAAAACCGGGTTGGTATCTGAAGTAATAGCAAACCATATTTTTGAAGTCCGGGTTGTAGCCTGAAATGACTACAAGCCATAATTTTTAGAATGTTTTGAGAAACGACATGTTTTAGAAAAGAACTTTATTTGAAACCGAAAAACTCTTGCTCAAGCATATGTATGATTCCGTGTCATTATTGAATGACATTTCTAGAAACGTACATAATATTGATTACACAAGAGACATGTCGTGAGAAGAATATTTTTTGAAATTTTTGTAAAATTTTATTTTATTTTTTTATTTATTTTTTTTTTTTATTTATTTTTTATTTTTTTTATGGTTATATAGATTGCTATTTATATAAATATATATATAGAAGTATGTACATAGTGAGAGATAGGATGCAGAAGGCAAGAGAAATGTTTATATGGATACACAAGGAGGGCCATAAACAAATAACAGTACAACAGAAACATTCCAGTCAACACACATAATTGAGACACTGCACCCCATTACTGATCTTATTACTCAGTACGTTGAAGAAGACGGTAGTCCCTTTCACGAACTCTGCCACCAACGTAGCACTCCAGGCTTCGAAAGATTCTTCGTGTCTTTAATCTCTTGCGGATGCCAGCCAAAAACTTCTTGTTGCGGGTTGACTCATTTGCAGTCCAGTTATTGGTATATCGTCTAGTTCCCTGGGCATAAACGTGGTATTCTTTCACTCTGAAGTCCAGTGCCTCTTCGACCATACGCAAGGTACCATCACTGAACTTATGTATTTCATTGAAGCGCAAAACTATGGGCACATTGTACTTGTCTCGAAATACAGTTGCTAGAGGAGATTCAATGACAGTAAAATCTGCAACCCGTTCCAGACTGCTAACATTCCATAGGGGTCTTGTGAGGTTGAGCTGGGATTGGTAGCTTTCGATACCAAGCTGAAAGTCTTCGACCCGTTTCCTGATGACGATGCCCCGGATCCAGTGAAGTACAGCAAACACAAGAGACTTCATTTCACGGGATGGTAGATGATGCAGCTTCCCTTGAAGATGGAGGAGGTACAAGTCTTCGAAATCATTAGGGCGTAGGTGTTTGAAATCCCCTTCAGATATGGTGTAGTCCTTGAAGTCTGCTCGTTTGAGTGTAATGCTCTTGAGATAGTCATATCCATAGATGGGATGTATTAGAACCTTAACCACACTAATGATTTGAAGGGGTGAGCGAACTGACTTTCGGTCCCCTGGAGCTTGAAACCGATCAATGTAGAACTGTTGTTTCTTCAACCACCAGTGTGAAATGCCCAGAGATGCAGAGATGTTATAGTCGCATTCTTGAATACTCCACATACTGTCGGGGACCAACTGTTCCAACCCGATGTCAGAATACTGGGCAGCTTTCATCTTAGTGATGGACAAGGCTGACTTGCATTGTCTACTCCCAAGCTTAAGATATTCAAGGTCTTTGTTGAAGAAGAATTCGGCTTGGATAGTGACGTTTCCTGGAGGCCCACCCAAGGGAAGTGGAGAGTTGTAATTATACTTCTTCATTCCTTCATCCACAATGTCATTGAACATCTTGTGGCATTCTTCCATCTGGTATTGTAGATGATTAACATCCTGATGAAAAGCTTTGACAATGTTGAATGCTGGGCCTTCCAGGTCCTTCTGAGTGAGCTTAGAGAGACCCCGTTTCTTGCAGAACCATGCGATGAATGTTCCCATATCACCAGTTTGGGAAAGTAGGGAATCTTCAGAGGGTGGAACAAAACTGGTGGTGATTGCATTGATCCAGTTGCTATCATTGGTTGGTAAATCAGAGGAAGGAATCGTCCAGTCGGGCTCAGGTGATTGTGGTTTGCTGTCATCTGGTTTCCACCATGTTTCTTTGTCATCTTTGGTTAAGGGAACTTGAGGTGGATCATTGGTGTCAGTTCTGGTGAATGATTTCCACCACTGTCTTCCAGGAATATGAGTTGTAGAAGCATCATCATCTTCGTCATCGGATGACTCATCGTGTTGTGGCGTGACTGAATCTTCATTAAAGACATGATCTTCAGTGGCATGAGATGCAATGGAGGTCGCACCAGCATCAAACGTAGTCCAAGCTGCATACTTAACATGTTTTGCTTGTTTAGACGGAGCGGACTTGGTTGACTTGTCAGTCTGATGTTTTTGAGATGATGAGGTGGGTTGTGATGATCTGCCAGGAGCTTGTGACCCACCAGGCAGTGACGAAGTGCCTGATGGACCAGATGCCCCAGCAGGTGGTGGAGGTGGAGGTGGTTGTGGAGGTGAGCCAGATGGTGGTTTGGGGTGACCCTGACGCCGCTGTTGTCTTTTACGTTCAATCTCCATATCCCGGGCGTGTTCCTCAGCATCATCTTGTAGAATTGATGCCTCCAGTGCCTTATACAGCTGTACGTGAGCATCGTGTCCTGTGTGTTGACCCTGCTGATACATACTGTGCTGCAGAATAACCTTCATGTCATAGATGGGAAGGTCTTTGAACCTGGA
The DNA here is from genome assembly GCA_030686995.1 of Artemisia argyi. Lineage (NCBI taxonomy): Eukaryota > Viridiplantae > Streptophyta > Magnoliopsida > Asterales > Asteraceae > Artemisia > Artemisia argyi. Next base: position 108,743,294 of record CM060698.1, read on the forward strand.
CCTGAGAGGGGCTTCGAGAGCAATATTGACAGCTTCAGCAACTTGTTCGTTGATTGCCCTAGATACTTGTTGTTCAAGATCGAGATGCTCCAACCTGTATAATCTGCTGCTATGATTGGTGATTGTTTGTGGCAGTTTAAGGTTTACAAGGGTTTGAAGCATAGTGGCATGCTTGTCCAACTTCTCACGAATCTCAAGATTTTCTTGAACCGCATCAGCCGTCAAAGCAGCTAAAGTGTCCAGATCTAATTTCTTCTCAGAGTCAGCAGGAGCAGCAGATGCAGACGGTTTCTCTTGTGTGGCATCAGCTTGTGGGATGTCATCGTTGTTGGGACCCGCAGTAGACGTTGGTGCAGACTTGGTAGGAATGGTGGAGTTGTCTTGCACAATAGGCACATCTACCATTGATACAACTTCTGCATGCTCATCACCGGACTTATCACCTTCAGCATCATCTGGCTTATCCATGAGGAATTGATCGCCATAAGTGTCCAGATTCTTGTATGATGATAGTGTACCGGTGGGGCTGTCAGGTATCACCTCGAGCTTAGGATCATTTGTTTTCATTTTGAGGTTACCTTGGATATCCGGATATGCAGTGGAAACGAACTCATCATCGAGTGGATCAACAAGGGGAGCAGAATCAGCCGGTTTATCCTGTACAGGTCGTTGGCTGGTAACATCTTGTGTCGAGAGGTGTGGTTTATCACCTTTGGGAGCAGAACTGGTGTCAGTCTCAGAACTGCTGGATTTATCGGGTTGCCCGAGACTTGGTGAGGAAACATTCTCAGAAGAAATCTTAGCCGATGAGGATGTGGGTGAGCGTCTTTTGAGAATAAACTTGGTACTGGTTGATTTGGAGGCAGGAGATGATATTTTCAAGAGGGTTTGTGCTGCTTGTTCTTCTGTGGCAACATCCTTACCTTTACCGGTCACTTGCAGGATCTGAGAAGATTTATCAGATTGAGGTTCTCTAATGATGACCCCACTGACTGGTGGAACCGGTGGCATATAAGTTTCCTTCAAGCTTTCAGCAGTTGCCATTTGTACCATTTCTTCCTCAGTCATAGGCAACTGAGTGGAGCACAGTGCATGATTGGGGTCTTCAGCACTTGGAGATTTAGTTTTTGAGCTGGTTCTTTTACCTCCAGTGGTCTTCTTAACCCTTTTGGAGCCTTCAGAGGAAGCAGCCGAGGTATTACCACCTTTGCGTTTCTTAGACGCAGATCTTGCGGACTTAGTGGAAACGGCCGGCTCATTAGGGGGTGCTTCCCGACTTTTCTTTAGATATTTAAGATATTCCTCATAATATTGAGCAGACAGGATATCACGGGTTAGAAGAGCAGTGGGAATATCCATGCCGAATATGATCTCTCGAGTGCTCTTAGAATCATATTTGAGGAACCCAAGTGGATGTTCGTCAGTAGGTTGATGAAGAGGGGATTCTTCTCTTGGGTGAAACTTAAGAGATCGCTGAAGGCTCAGTATGATCAGCTTAGTAAACCTAACGCTTGGGATCGAGAGCTTGGCTGATCTTTTCTTGCCGTCTTTTTGTGCTTCAAGGTTAGCCTTGTCGACCAAGAAAGAGTGGATGGACTGACTGAATTCCTCCCAGATTCGTTCAGCAAAATTGATGTTCTCACGGTTGACAACCCCCCAGAGAATTTGTAGAGAAGGAGCTCTAAGTCTCTCATATCCTGATGTTTTACCGGTCAGACACAAGTTGATAAGGCTTGCAACTGCTCTCCATGGTTGATAGAGGTCATGTGTGATGACAGCGGAAAGTGTGGATACTTGAGTGGGATATCCAAGTTCATTGACGAAGTCAATAAGAGTAGCTGGAGTAGGTGGAGGAGTATATTCAACATTATCACCCGTTGGTAGTATTTGCAGAGCGCTACCCAGTGTTTCCATGGTGATGTTCACCCAATGCTCATCCAGCTGGCACTTGTACAGGTTGGTAGTTCTGTCAAAGCATATAGTGTTCCAGAATTGTTGTATGTAGATGGAGGGGATAGAGGAGGATGCGGTAAAGGCATTGAAGAAGGTGGTATTTTTTAGTATGTCTAGGGCAACTCTGAAAATGGGATGATTCTGAGGTCTATCCGTCTTAACATAGCAGTTACTTTTCCCAATAGGAATCCACTTGTTGAAAGGCAAAATGTCATCGTCAGAACGGACAGGTGGAGCCAAAGGCACTTCGACATTAGATTCTGCCATAGGAGCTGCATGTGACAAACATCACCACAGAAGAAAACCATATGTGAAGGTGAGTGTTAGTCAGTAGGTGAAAACCCAGAATTAAATGATAAGTCAGTAGGAACAAGGCCGAGGGTTAAGTATTTGGAAGAAATGAGTACACAAGAGAATCATTCAACACGTAGAGAGGTAGATAAGACAACTAAGAATGAGTGTCAAACACACCTACCCATGCATAAAACTTAGATGCCCTTACATAAACACATATCCAGACCACAACCAATAGGTATATAACAAAGTATGCCAAGAAAGTTTTCAGTTAGACTTAAACGCAGAACACTTAATCGCAGAAAAGAAATTTTATTCAATCGCAACATTGTAATCGCAACCTAAGTTAACCGCAACAGGTCTAGATAACCGCAACCAACTGAACCGCAACTCACGGTCAACGCACATCAAGTTAACCGCAAGTATAGGTAACCGCAGTCAATAAGTTAGATCTAACCGCAGTTCAAGAGTCAAAGGCTAATCGCAATCCAAAAATTAATCTAACCGCAATTGAAAGCTTAGTTTAACCGCAGTCAAGAACTTAATCCAAACGCAATCAGGAATCTTAGACTAATCGCAATCAAAAATCAAATCTAAACGCAATCAAGAACATAGTCTTAAACGCAATCACGAAATAAGTCTAAACGCAATCAAGAAATAGGTCTAACCGCAATCAAGAACAAGATCTAACCGCAATCAAGAACAAAGTCTAACCGCAATCTAGAGCAAGATCTAACCGCAATCAAGAACATGACTTAACCGCAATCAAGAACATGACTTAACCACAATCAAGAAATTGGTCAAAACCCAATAAAGAACACACTCCACACTACGTATCATCAATCTGAACCAACATTTGACACTTTAACTAGAGTAGATATCTAATTACCTAAGTACCAACATCATTCTTATCCTACCTACTATCAACAACACTACCCTTGGAGTAATCGATCTAACCGCAAGCCCATCAAATCCAAGATCTACAATTCACGACCATGAATCCCACATACACGCAATGAACAAACAAAAACATGAATAATAAAAACAGTATGATCTAACCTATGAGACACAAATTCTTTAGCACGAAATAGTGATCACCGCGGATATCCACCTAAAATGATGCAATGAATGAGAAATTTGAAAATAAGGAACGTAATAGCAAACGTGAAGATAGAAGCACTTGACATACCAAGAATCGAGCACACTGGAAGCAAAATTAAGACTTAATCACAGCACTTAATAGCAAATGAGTGAATAGTAATATGATTTGTGATTAGAATTTTTCTAAACGCAAGAAATGAAATTTCTTAAATATGAGATGAAATGCAAATTGCAAAATGACACATCTAGTCCCTGAACTCTACTTATCACTTAAAAACTACTAAAGCAAGTGTCCACGATTAGTCCCTGTAGTTATGAGATATGCCCAAGCAAAGAGGAAGTCAACAAGACGAACATAAAGTATCATGATGCATGATAAGAGATGCAACAGACTACATAGATCAAGCACATAGACACAATGTGAAGTAACAGACTGTACACATAAAGTTAACCTGAACAATATAATAAATAAAAAACAAACACACAGAATGTACACACATCTATTGACATAGGATATAAACAGTGAATGGGTTAGTGGGTGAACAGTGAAGCCCGAGTCCTGAAACTAAGTAATCAGGAGTCCATATGATGTCGACTCATGTGTGGGCAGACATGTCTCTAGTAGCCGGATATATCAGTGTCTTTGGGCGCCACACACCGGTAATAGTGGACCTGTTGTGTAATCCCTTGGTAACACCTGTGTTAGTGGTACACACACATGACCATTTGTGACCATTCATCACGAATGTTCTACCAGTTGGTATCCATAACCCAGAAGATCTAAACTTGTGACGAGTTTCATGCATGGTTACATTCTTGTGATGAGTGGTACTATGATCATATTTCCTTGGTCTATGTCTCAAAGGTTTAACAGGTTTAAGACCATTTAATATCTGAGATGTGGGTTTAGGCCTTACAGGGTTAGTCAAACAAGGTTTTTTGTCCACCTGAGAAACACATCGTTTATTCGAGAATTTAGATCTTTCAAAACAAAAAATCTTTGGTTGTCGAGTGGTAGTTTGATAGCAAACATTTTCCAAAACAGGTTTTCCTAAGATAGACGGTTTTGAAAGACTGAGTCTCTTTTGACCAAAAGCATTTGGTTGCCTAATGTTGGTTTGATAATCAACTTTTTTCAGGACAGGTTTTCCCAAGATGGATGGTTTTGAAAGATTGAGACTCATTTGACACTTTGAAACAACACTTGGCACTGTGTGCATACTAGGAGTTTTAGTACATGCGGTCAGACTTAGAGTGGAGAAATCATCGTAGTTAGCAAGATGTGAAACAGTCTGATTGATGTTCTCAGTATTAGTATGTTTAAGTGACTCATGTAGTTTATTACATTTCACCTTGAGATTCTCATTATCAACACGTAATTTAGTAATTTTGCAATTAGTTTCATACGCATTGAATTTCCATTTGGCGGCATTTTGTTGCTCATACATCTTGATTTGATTCTTAAGACAGTTGATAGTTGAGTCCTTGTCATGCAGTTGAGTTTTCAGATTGTTGATCAGAAAATATTCTTTAAGATCAGGCAATTCGGGATTAAGATACGGTTTGCTGTTTTGAAAGCATTCTTCTTTACATTGTATTTCAAGTTCAAGATCAATGCAGTGTTTTTGTAATTGTGAAAACCTTTTTTGTAATTGTGAAAAACTTTTTTGAAGTTGATTAAATGCCTCTTTATCAATCATGGTCTGGTCTAGTGTCTTAGAAAACTCAACTTTCAGACAAGGGTTTTCATCAAACAGGTCATTTTTGAATACATCATACAGATCATTTTCTCCCCCTTTATAACACATATTTGTTGAATTAGTTAAGAGTAGTGCACTGTCAACCTGTCTTAACAAATTAGTGTTATAACTAAGATTGATTTTATCTGTATGATGACTTACGTTTGATGGTGTGTTGTATTGATCAATTGACGATACCTCATTGCTTGAGTTTGGTGTGGGTATGTTCACCATAGCCTGGGTCACTATTTTAGCAGAAGTGACTCTCTCATCATTTTCTGCATTCATGAGTTCAGTGTTGACCAACTTTGCATCCACTGTTAAACCCAACCTCAAACTATCACATGCTTGCTCATCATGAGACTCGACCTTGTCTTCATCTCCAAGTTCAAGTATTGGTTGTCTCTCAACATACTCTTTAACCTTGTCCAGGTATTGACGTAGCATATCTCTATATTGATCAACATCTATCTTTGTGTGTTCAGCGAAGCACTTCATAGTCATCTGACTGTCGTAGTCATAGACCACGGTGTATTTGGAGTCAAAAAAATTATTCAGTTGTTTGCTGAGCACTCCTAGGGCTGCAGAGGATCCCTCGTTAGATGTTTCTTTTCTGACCAATTGTTGTCGTAATTGATCCAAATTCAAGATCATAATTTCCGTGAATGATTGGACATCTTGACCGAAAAGTCATGAATGCACGTTCAAAACCCATTAAGAATCCATTGCCCTCAAGCAGCCTAGAAAGATGTGACTGAAGTGTATGGAAGCATTCAATGTGACATTCTCTTGCCAGTTCAAGCAGTTTGTATGAGGAGGCTCATTCCCTTGAAAGTCCGAGCATGATTGTCCACTAGAGTCAACATACGATACTGGTCCTTTCATTTGAAGATTTGGAATGAGGAAATCACATGTGAAGGGACAACCGCAAGATATGCTAACCACAGGACCTAACCGCAGAAACTAACCGCAATGCACTTGACCGCAAGACACTTAACCGCAATGAGTTAACCGCAACACACTTAACCGCAGAGAATCTAACCGCAGTACTATGAACCAAACGCAGACACTTAACCGCAATGAGTTAACCGCAACACACTTAACCGCAATGAGTTAACTGCAACGCACTTAACCGCAGAGAATCTAACCGCAGTACTATGAACCAAACGCAGAATAATTAACCGCAATGACAAAAATCCAAAACTGTCACTTTCATTGCGTTTTGTTTGTATTCTCGAAATAGTAACCGCAGCAAACTAACCGCAGATTTCAGAACTTAATCGCAACCAGGCAATGGAACAGTGGACTTAAACGCAACCTAGAAATTCGCCCAAAACCAACTCCAAATTTCAAATAGCTTAATGATATGGTAACACAAACTGACCTACAGTGTTCTACAACCACTAATGAACGTAAAAGTACACCACAAACGTGTATAACAACACTAGAGGGATAAAATCAAGATGTTTTCCAAGAAAAGTGACACCAAACTCTCAAAACCACTCAAAACATCATCAAATTCGATTCTACAAGGACCTAAGATGAAACCTTGGCTCTTGATACCAATTGTAGAATACTCATTATGTTGGAAACATGTTCAAGTGGTGTTGAGTGATGCGTAGAGATGAGGAGGAGGGAGGAGAGGAGAGAAAGAGTGGAACCTTGAAAGAAAAAGGAAAAGATTAGATTAAAATGAAATGAAGGTCCAACCCTCTCCACATGTGGAGAGGGGTATTTATAGTTACAATATAACGCCCACTCCCGGGCTGTGGATCAGGCATACAGTGGGTAAAGACCCGTTCCTTCTTCCACGGTGTTACTTAATCTAATACTAATTAACTAATAAACTAACTAACTACGAGCTAACTTAATGCTATTACAATCATTAGGTGACCGAGACTTTTACAGGAATATTAGTATTCCTAACACCTTGTTTGAAAGCTTAAGATCGTATATGAACCCGATCCTGACCATAGGATCTTAGGATCTAATCCGATTCGATCTTACTTTTCTCGAACTAGCAAACTAAAAAACTACAAATTTATGAATTGTGTTTTGTAAAATTGAAAAAACAACATGTTATAATCTTCTTATACATTTCATAACCATAATTTAGGAAAACATTTCTATGAAACATTTATATAATTTTGTGTTTATGTATATAATAATTTATAAATTTGTATAATATTACAAAGGATACTTAAAAAATACATTATGGTAGGATCTTAAGATCCCGATCCGATCTTACGATCTCGATCCTAAGTAGGATATGATCCCGATCTTGAAAACCTTGGTATCGAGATTTTTGAGCCGAAGGTGAACCGAATTCGATTATTAGATGATATTTCAATTTTAATTTGTGTAAGACACACACCTTTACAAATAAACCGAGCTTTTCGAGTGATCAAGCTCAAACCGAGTTCAAACTTTCTCGATCCCAGATAACATGATCGGGAGGTCCTTGCATACTTGCTTCTTATTAGTGTCTGTGACAAACGGTATACACCTACCAAGCCGGTGTAACCCATGCATGACCGCCTTTAATAACTTCAAATACAATTACTACTATACACCTACCAAGCTGGTGCAACCTATGCATGACCGGTGATAATGGCTAATTCACATGGGTCATGGGTCATATGCATTAGGTTATCACTGGTCACATTCAATAATGGGTATTTGACATCATATGGGTCAAATGCATTAGGTTATCACTGGTCACATCCATGACTGTTGATCATTGGGTAATTAACATGGGTAACGGGTCATGTGCATTAATATTGGGTTGTAGTGACATGTCATATATGTTATCGACCAATACCTGATTGGTGATCGACAATGGGTAATTAACATGGGTCATGGGTCATGTGCATTGGATTTTGTTAAATAAGACAAATACTATACAACATTTTATACGTTTTGTATTTTTTTTACGTTTTAATCCGTTTGTAACGTTTTTCGTCCCTTTTTGACCGTTTTCAATTGATTTTGATCGATGTCGCTAGTTTTCGACCGACGTTGACAATTTTTGACAGATTTCGACGGATTTAGACCGTTTTAGTCCGACTACGACCGATTGCGACCCTTTTCGACCGATTTCATCCATTTTGAAGGTTTTCGGCAATTTTCGCTCGTTTTCATATGTTCTAAGCTTTTCTGAATGTTTTCCTATGTATTAAAATGTTATGAAACGTTTATTACGTTTTCGTACATTTTTGTACGATTTTTTCATTTCCATACGTCCTTCTCCTTTTTATTTGGGTGATTCGGGTCAACCAGAGTAACCCAAATACTAAATAGGGTCCCGTATCGGGTTGAAAATATTTGGCTAACTCGGGTACGGGGTCGGCCCGATTGACCCGAATAAGGATTAATGGCCGTCAATTTTTGATCTTCTGTTATACATACGGCTAATGATTTGCACACTCAAAAAAGTTATTTGCACACTCAATGTACAAGCGGTTGAAGCAGAGTGTTTAATAATGTACAAGTATTTAATGCACAGATGGAGTGTCCCAATCAATTTATAAAGTGTGCAAATCAATTCCCTTTCACATAAACCCTAATTTAACACACTCTAAAAAATCATAACAAATCCCAAATCAAAATCAAACTAACTCATGTCGTCTTATCTTTTTGAAGATAACTGCAAATGTGACAGGCCAACAATGGTGGTAACATCTTGGACACCATCCAACCCTGCTCGACGTTTCATTTACTGCCAAAATCGATGGGTAAGTTATCAGATACGTTTAGTTTAAAGATTATTAAGTTTAATGTTTAATATACTACGTTTTTTGATTTTAGAAATCGGGTACGAAGAAATGTGAACAATTTGATTGGTATGATCCAGAAGAGGAATGTGATTGGTACATGATGCATTTGTTTGAGATGTATAGCAAACTGAATCCCAAACAAAGGCGTGAGGTTCAAATTGAAGTTAATCGTCAAAGAAGGATTGAAGAATTGGAGGCAGAGTTGACAAATGCCTTAAAGAAAGTCTGTTTTTGGAAGTCAACACTTTGTGTTTTTGCAGTTGTGGTTTCTTTGGTACTTGCACTGAAGTAGTATAGTGTTTATGGCTAGATTGTGTGGTTTGTAGTGGCTCATGTACCCCATCTTTATGGTGAATGGTTAAGTGTTTGCTTGTAAATTTAACTGATCTTGATCTTTTGGCTACTCGATATCTTTTGGCAGTAATTACCCAACATGGCACAATTTGACTATCTTGTTTGACCTTATGCAAATGAATGTACATGCACAAAACTACCAAAAATTACCCAAAGTGACAATCATGATTGGCTATTAGTTATCTTTTGATAGTAATTACCCGGAATTGCCCAAATTTACTTGGAGACTCTTTGACTTTTGCAAATGACAATCAAGTTTGACAATCTTTGTTTGACTTTTAACAAAGCATCTTAATATAGTAATCGATAACTTGATTAACAAAGAAACATAACATAAGTTTTCTTTGAACACAAAAACATTAAACTTCAAAGAAACATAACATAAGTTTTCTTCGAGTCACGGTCAAACATTTATTCCCTCGGGTCAAAACCCGATCCCAAATCATTGTTGGAAATATTGAGTTTGGAAGTTTATTATTCATAAAGCATGAGATACAAGTAGTTATTGCATCAACTCATTGTACTTGGTAAGTCAAGAATTGGTAAAAGGAAAGTGGAGACTTTTGCGTACCACACTCAATTTCTTATCTTTAGGAACAATTTTAAAATATCTTCAATTCACAGTATGATTTAGGCGCCTTTGGTCGCTCCCTTTTCCCGCCAAAAGTCTTGGGAACCGTTCATATACCTCTCCAGTCTATTTATATCTCTCTATTGTATATATACCAAATAACACACACAAACACATATTCACTTTCAAAGAAAACTTCAACAATGGCAGCAAATGGTAACTTTCAAAATGATGCAGAAGAGTACGAGTGGGTATTAAACAATAGTTTGCTATGGGACGCAGTGTTTAATCATTTCGGGTATGACCCCATTTACGAATATGGGTCGTATAGGCAGGTAGATACGTGGATGAGGTCAATAATTTTGAAATGGCTGCATAGACAAGACTTTTACTGGGATGAGCGTTGGGGACTGAATTATGTGGAGGTGGAGTGTCACACCCCCAAAATACCTGAATGGCAGCGGAATGGAATACCTGGGGGTGACTGTCATAGCACCATAGTTACAGTTATATTGAACGACCTAAAGTGTCGTTTAGAAAATACAGCGTTTGATCATTAAAACATTCAGAGTTTACAAATCTTAGGTCCCAAAATAGTTTGCCAATATAGTTAAAATAAGTTCAACAAGATCAAACGTTTCATAAGTGCAGAAAATATGGTGAGACGCGTCGACTCCGCGACTCCATGAAGATCCAAATGTATGCAACATGAGCTACCTTAATAACCTGAGAAATACATTGCGAAAAACGGTCAACATAAAGTTGGTGAATAATCATAGGTTTATAAGTTAAATCGTATGTACAATAGCCACAAGTAAAAGTAAAAGTAAAAGCAAGATGACAATATGTCAAAATGCTACATTGATCTTAAGCTCATGACCCCGAAGCTAGACGTACTAAAATTATGCCCCAAAGGAGTGGTTACCAGTCACTCAATAATTTAGACATGAAATGCATTCGTTTTCCTTATGGAGCAACCCAAACACGAATGGAGGCGTCACCCTCGATAGATCTATCCACTCACTCTCGCTTGGCAATATAATTAACGGTCCATGATAATAAAGGGGACTTGAAGTGGTAGTACTAGCAACTTAAGCAATGTACGGAATTTAATACTTGGGCATGTACAAAAATCATTGTGCAATGTATTCTCCCCCGTGGGATTAAAATCAAATAAGTACTAAAAACGGGGCTATGAGAACTCACCTGGAGTGATAGTACAAAGATGGTACAACGATGGTAAAGAAATCGGGACAATGAGGCGCGAACACTAGCCGCAACCTAAATGAATAATCGTGATCTAATTTAGATCATGCCGTGATGTAATGAATGCACATGCACATGATACCTATACCACTCGTAATTTGGAAATACTAGTTATCGTCATAGTAAAATAGTTTCCATACTTAGGAAAAATAAGTCCAAATATAGAAGTATATAACTTGTCGTATTATCTCGTATGAAAATGTTAGCGTTATATTCCTCGTATCGAAAACCTTAAAATAACGTCGTTAAGTCGTATAAATATTCTCTTGGGTCGTACGTATTCATTTGTTAAGAATATAGTCCTTAGTAACGTTTCTAGAAAATATACCATTTAGTGCGTAAGTTATTATTTTTATTTGTGACCAAATATATATATATATATATATATATATATATATATATATATATATATATATATATATATATATATATATATATATATATATATATATATATAGTTTTGGTGATCTTAAAACGCGTATAACTTGGTCGTTTTAAGTTCATTTTCCTCGTTCTTTATGTCCACGGATTCGTTTTAGTAAGTACTAATATATTTTTGATAACTCGGCTCCTCTAGGTTACGTTTAACGCTTCTATTTGTCCGTCGAAAATTTCCAAACAGCATGCAGTTTTTCAGGAAATAGTTTTCGTCAATTAATTTGCAAAAATCATAACTTCTTCGTTATAAGCTCGTTTTAATCCGTTCTTTCGCCTAAAGTTTCATTTTTGAAAGTATTTTCTAAATCTTTGGTCAAAAATTACCCCTGAGTTCCTGAGTTTCCCACGTTTCCAAATTAGGGACAGTAGGTATATATATATTTTCCAAAATCATTTTCCTAGTTTCAAACTTGTTCCAACTTCAACCAAACCACTTTCAATCACCACAAAACTAGTCTAATCCTACCATACACCTTCTTAGGGTGTCATGGTTTCCTAAACATCATAACCAAGTAGATCTAACAAGGATCTAACAAAAAATCATTTCTAGGGCTTAAAAGTTAAATATATACAAAAATGGAGTGGTATAAGTTAATACATGCATGAGTTCTTGTAAGAAAAATATATAAACATAGTAATAACTTGTAAAAATTATGAAATGAGTTTTGTAAACTTACTTTGAAAGGTGGTGTGATTAGATGATGAAAACCTTAGTATCCTTAAGTTTGTATTTCAAAACCTTGTAAGAATAACTTAACTAAACTAAAATAACACTTGATCTTGAGAAAAGTTTTGGTCTTGCTCCTCCTTCTTGTTGTTGCCGTGAGTTCAAGAGAGACAAAGAGAGAAAGAAGTGAAATTTTGCTAGTTGTGAATGAGATAAAAGATCTAGTTTTTAGTATATGAATTATTAGTATTATTATTATTATATGTAGTTAGTATAAAGTATTTATGAGGTTGGAGTGAGTTAGTAGACATGTAAGAGATTGGCAAGGGGGGGGGGGGGCGGCAAGTCAAGGGGGGGGGGGGATGAATGTGTAATACTTTTGGTGTATTATGTATTATTTTGTGTTATTTTGTAGTTTTAAGGTGTACCGGGTACCAGGTTAACTAAAAATAAATTTTAACAGAGTTAACCGGGATAAAATAAAGTTATAAAAATTACAAAAATATGTTGGGTACAAATATTAAGTGTTTAGATAATTATTGTTTAATTTCTACGAAAACCGTCGTAATTAAATTATGCGTACGATATTAATTAAATAAATTTCTAAAACACCGGGTAAATTAATGTTATAATTTTTATATTATAAAAATGAATATAAAAATATATTGGGATCATAGTCGGGAGTGTCGGACGTGTTAGTCACATTATTAGTCGTTTGTTAACGTTTATATAGAAATAATTATACGTAAAAGTTAATTATACCAAAAGTATTAATTTAATTATCCTACGAGTGGAATAGTATGCAAGTGCCGAAATGAGGATATGCAGACTATTTCTAGTCTGTACGAAATGTCCCAAATGATAATGCATGAATTCGCTCCTGAACCAATACGGTTACGCGAATTTTGAATACCCGTAAACTATGTTTACGATGAAATGAGTAATGCACGTGAATAGTGATATTTCTTCCGGAAATGAATAGTGTCAAGTGAATAGTAAAATTTTTGAACGCTTCTCAGAATGTCGAATTGACCTCGAAAACGATGAATAGTAAATGATGAATAGTAACTTGTGAATAGTAAATTGTCGAGGTTTAGAAAATGACCGGAAATTACGAGTTGTGACAGTCTTCCCTTCTAACAGGAACTTCGTCCTGAAGTTCAGTTTGTGTTGGTCTCTGGAGTGGTATTGGTGAAAAGATGATAATAATTGAGAATTTCAGCGAACTTCCACGATAGGAATTATCTCTGCTTCAACCGTTCGACTTAACAGTCCATGATTTCTATTGGTCCTCTTACTAGGTTTACGTTTGTCTTTGGGTTGGAATTCTTTCCAAATGGGATTATGAGTGACTAATCTGAAAGTCATTTCCTGGGATTTGAATAGGTGAAACATAGTTGTGTAATCTGGCTGTTCTCTAGCAAGGCTCAAGTCTGACGGTCACTAGGCCTACTTTGTCTGAAATATTAAATGGTCCAGTGTATATTGGGTTTAACTTTCCAAATTTTCCGAATTATCTCATGCCTTTCCTAGGCAGAACTTTGAACATGATCCTGTCATTACCTTGAAATTCTAAGGGTTTACAACTTATAGAATTTGTAATTGATTCTTGACTTGTAGGAAATTTCTGGTTATTTCATGAATGCTTACAGGAATAGTGAGTTTGGCTTTTTCCGAGTTTGGTTCGTCAATAGATGATCAGTGCTTCTTCAGGTTTATAATGTAATATGGGTAATATATGTTGCTGAATTATGTCAGAACTCAAATCTTATACGTCAGCTGGTCGATTCTAAAATGAATCTTAAATGGTCCAATATACTAGAGGTTCAATCTCTCGTGTTACCAAAATTGTATCATGCCTCTCCAAGGCAAAGCTTTCAACTTAGTTCGTTCTCTCACGGGAATCTAGTTGGTTCGCTGTTCAGGGATACTCAATCCGCATGATGTGTGTCATGTACCAACCTAACTTCTACTAGTTTCTCGTTGCTCGTAACTGGTTCTTGACTTGTGAAATTTCCTTTGTTGTTCCATGGTTTAGTTCTAGACCAGTGAATTTAACTTTCCGATTTCGGTCTGTAAATGAGTAATTGGTACTTCGACCATAAAGTGCCTCAAATAGTGTAGTCTCTATGCTCGTGCGATAACTATCGTTGCAAACGAATCTGATTTATGGTAAATGGTTAGTCCAACCATTTCTAGAGTCAATCGCTTACTCTTTGAGCACAACTTTCCTATGTTTGAATCGTTCTCTCGTTCTGACCATTGGTCTGAGGATAATAGGCGGTGTTTACATCTAAATGGGGTTCCGAAGGAAATCTTAAAATTATAGTTAGATGTCTGAGGTGATTCGATCACCTTTATCAGGAACAATTGAAATAGGTATAATAAATCTTGTGACTAATTCCACAACGTTACGTCTTTCGAACATGGCGTTATACGAAGAAGATAGAATATGGGTAACAATGTTTGATTCTATGTGTTTTGGTCTAATGGATTGCTAAGACATGTGTCATTCTTTGCCTACTGTGCTTGGTCTCCATTACTGACGTTTGTAATCGTTCTATGGTGTTCCTCCTAATTTCCTTCATCACATATTCCAATATTCCTTATTGTCAAGTCACAAAGCCCTAAATGCATAAGCGATGTAGCATGATGATTGGTTTTCAAAATTTATCTCGCGATTTTTGAGTTTTTTTTTTGGTCGAAATCTTTTTCTGAATAAACGAATTTAGAAAATGGAGCAAATGATTTACTAAATAATATCTTTCTTGATGATTCAAAATTCAATAGTTAGGAAATGTGACGCGGTTTTCAAAATAGGTTGTGAATAGGACTGTTTACCAAAGTTTGATGTTTATATATTTCCCATTGTACAATGGTTTAGCTAAATATTGATTAAAAAGGATCGTATTTATTCAAAATAGGCAATTCAAAAATTATTTTCTACAAGATATGTGATCTGTATAAACACAAATTTTAAATAAACTTTACTTAAAAGTGAAAATACTAACAAGGATAAAATAATAGGATAGGTAATGTTCGCATAATGCATAGATGTCTAATGTTCGTTTCCTGATATTGGATGGTACCTATTGGTGGGTATCTGGTAAAACTACAAGCCTAGGTATTCAACCAGCTTAAGTCTTGAGATGGTTTTATCGTTGAAATTGTCATCATGTTGGCAATATGAGGGTTTCAATTGATACTATGTCGATGAATTTCCGTATTGTCTTCACATGTAGCTGGGGAGATATTCTTGAGTCTGATGCCTCTCTTGATGTATAGGTGAGGTTATCTAGAATTTCCTGAGAACACAATGCCTTAAGGGAATCTATATCGATATCCTTAACTCAAATCAATTATCCTCGGTGAAAACTCATTACAGGGAAGTTTGCGTATGGATGAGACCATGTTAATTCAAAACATTCTACAGTATCGGTTAGAAGGCTTGGTTTATTTCTATAGTGTTGCTTAGCATACCTTCACCATGTGTTTGATCCTATAGCTCAGTCTAGCTAGTACCTTTGAATAATAAATTGGACAACTAGGTCAGAGATGGTGAGTCGGATGGTCTCGTGGTACCTTAGGATTGTTGTTGGGTTATGAATTTTTCTTGTTATATACTTCTAGTCCTGGTTAGTAGTTCTGTAATCCTTTCCTTGCTTTTCTGGTATCGAGGAATCCTACTCGTAATTAATATGGAAAGTCTCTCCTAGAGAAGTCAATGGAACAATCCAACTTAATGGCTAAGTGGGTGACAGGTGGGGTAAGTATCCGGGGAGAGTTTGTCATAAAAAGACATTTATAAAAGAGTTTATTTGTTTACCACGCTTTCGAATGAAGATTGTTATTAACAATCCCCAAAAATATAATTATTTTCTTCATAGCATTATCCTTCCTGAATTATACATAGGTGATCAGGCTATGTATACTTGAGGACGAATGATGCGATGCTTGATTTATTCAAAATAGTATTACTTTTCTCAAAAGCTTTAGATGGTGTTCAACGCATTGTTATTAAAAATGGTATCATAATATTTCCTTTCAAAGTAACATAAAAATTGTTTCGCGTAATAATAGTAAATATTTGGCGTAATATCGGAAAAATCAGTTTATAGTACGATAACAAAACGGTTTATTTTAGAAATTTGGTAAAACAATTTCCCCATAAGGTAGTAAAATAGTTTGAAACTAAACTCGTTGGATGGTTTATTGGATACATGGGTAAATCCTATGGATTGGTAATAATCTACTAATCCGTCAAATACGAAATCGGTCAAATCCCTAATAAGACAATGGTATAATGTTGCTAAACGATTGACAATTGCGCAATTGCAATAGAAAATGGAATAAACAAAGGCTACGGTTATCACAGAGGTAACAAAAGATAGTCATTACATTAGATAGGAAAGTGCTTAATACTACTAGGTTACACCAACGTACTTATGGAAAGTACCAAAAGAAAAGTACAACCCTAGAGGGCTCAAACTAAGGTTTATATAATTAAAACATAAACTTCTTCTTCCAATTCTGGTTTCCCAACTCCGGGCATTCACTCTTGAAGTGTCCCACTACACCACAGCCAAAACATGTAATTGGTGGTTTCTGATTATCCCTCACAATTGGAAACCTGCAGTCCCTGGTTTTGTGGGTAACCTTCTTACAGTTGCCACATGGTTCCGGGCAACGTCCTGGGTTATGATGATGTTGGCACTCTTCACACTTAGGTAAAATACCAAGGTAATCATTCTTTTCCTTTAGACCTGTAGCATTAGGTTTAGCAACTCCTTGTCTCTTGTGTGGTCCTTGTGTGGCATTCTCACCTCGGTTGTTGTTCCACTTCCTTTTATTGTCACTTTTTCTTCCTAAGATCTTGGGTGAGCTATGCGTTCCTTTGCTTCGATCGCTATTCTGATAGCTTTAGGCATGGTATCGGGTTCCAATGAGTTGACCAACATACGAATTTCAGGAGAAAGTCCTCCGATGTACCTTTCAAGTTTCTTGCTTTCTGGTTCATCCATTGCAGAGCCTAGTCGAGCGAAATCATAAAAAGAAGCAGTATACTTAACAACATCATCTCCTACCATGGTAAGGTTTAGTGTTTCCTGTTCGATTGCTTGTAATTCGCTTTTCACACAGAACTTAAAACTCATCATCCTTTTTAGTTTCTCCCAAGAGTATGAGTAAGCAGCATCAACTCCTACTACCTGGACATACTTAGTCCACCATTTCTGGGCATGCTCCTGAAAAGTGCAAGTGGCGAACTTAACTTTGTCTTCCTTACGGCAGTCACCACATTGAAAGATTGTTTCTAATTCTTCGAACCATTTGAGAAATTCCTTTGTGTCTATATTTTCGCTAAAGGAGGAGGGATTACAACCCATAAATTCCACGTGAGTAAGTTCCTTGGTGAGGGCGGTAGTTACGTTCCTGGCAATGAATTGTCCAACAGCGGCTTGCGTCATGCTTGGAGTGGTTTGCTTAAATCTATTTCCATCAACTCATAAAAGTCCATAAGAATCTATAGGTAATAAAAATCATCACAGATAGCACAACCATTCCCTTATAGTAGAGTCAATACTTGATGATTCCGTTTGTACAACAATCAAAATACTACAAGTTTCTTTAACTATGTCACACTTCCCGTGGTTAGGATAATAGTAAAAGCTAGCAAAGATATAAGTCTAGTTTAAAGATTTCCTGTAGTCCCTCTAAGTGAAATCAGGTTTATGGCATCATAAGGTCGAGATAGTCCTGAAGTGGTATCTGTAGTTGTGCATCGATCAAGTCCTAGATAGTGTAGGTTCCAAACTAATCCTGAGGAATCTGCGGATGTTCCTGTTGAGTCCGTAATTCTTGGTATTATCCACAAGGCGTTATCTAATTCATGGCAAGTGAAAATGAAAAAGGAAACTGACAATGGTGGTATTCTAAAGGATGAGAATAACATTGATGACGATGAAATCCCAGTGATGAGTTAGGAGATAATGGTGATAATAGTGAATGGAATACTACCCTCTTTCGCGCTATCTCGCGACATCTAAGAGGTAAAGCTGAAGTACGCACTATGGGACGACCAATAGTGTAATAAGTAACCAACGGTGGTGGTAGTACCTAAGTAGTAAGCGTCCTACTAGTGAAGGAAAGAAAACATGCTATCTCCCTTGTAAAAAGCATCCTAATAAGTCCATTAAAATTAAGTCTGAATACTCTACCAAACGGCATTCTATGTATAGGCTGAATGAGAACCTTGCTCTTATGACAATTCAATAGTGCTAATGGTGGTGTAAGTACAGCTGGTGGTATAATGGTAGTGGAAGATGACAAGGCATCTTCAATGTCGGAATCCGACGAAAGGATAACAGCGTGGGTATCTGAAGACATGTCACTTGTGAACCAGGTCAATATAATCATATATATATATATATATATATATATGAGTATGGGTATAAATAACTCGCACAGTGTGTGCATGAAACAACATGTATAATGAATATGCACCTATGATGAAATGATGAGATGCTATAATGATGTGGTTATAGTCTAGGGTCCATGATACATCCTAGTTCGCTATAACCTTAGCTCTGATGCCAATCTGTCACACCCCCAAAATACCTGAATGGCAGCGGAATGGAATACCTGGGGGTGACTGTCATAGCACCATAGTTACAGTTATATTGAACGACCTAAAGTGTCGTTTAGAAAATACAGCGTTTGATCATTAAAACATTCAGAGTTTACAAATCTTAGGTCCCAAAATAGTTTGCCAATATAGTTAAAATAAGTTCAACAAGATCAAACGTTTCATAAGTGCAGAAAATATGGTGAGACGCGTCGACTCCGCGACTCCATGAAGATCCAAATGTATGCAACATGAGCTACCTTAATAACCTGAGAAATACATTGCGAAAAACGGTCAACATAAAGTTGGTGAATAATCATAGGTTTATAAGTTAAATCGTATGTACAATAGCCACAAGTAAAAGTAAAAGTAAAAGCAAGATGACAATATGTCAAAATGCTACATTGATCTTAAGCTCATGACCCCGAAGCTAGACGTACTAAAATTATGCCCCAAAGGAGTGGTTACCAGTCACTCAATAATTTAGACATGAAATGCATTCGTTTTCCTTATGGAGCAACCCAAACACGAATGGAGGCGTCACCCTCGATAGATCTATCCACTCACTCTCGCTTAGCAATATAATTAACGGTCCATGATAATAAAGGGGACTTGAAGTGGTAGTACTAGCAACTTAAGCAATGTACGGAATTTAATACTTGGGCATGTACAAAAATCATTGTGCAATGTATTCTCCCCCGTGGGATTAAAATTAAATAAGTACTAAAAACGGGGCTATGAGAACTCACCTGGAGTGATAGTACAAAGATGGTACAACGATGGTAAAGAAATCGGGACAATGAGGCGCGAACACTAGCCGCAACCTAAATGAATAATCGTGATCTAATTTAGATCATGCCGTGATGTAATGAATGCACATGCACATGATACCTATACCACTCGTAATTTGGAAATACTAGTTATCGTCATAGTAAAATAGTTTCCATACTTAGGAAAAATAAGTCCAAATATAGAAGTATATAACTTGTCGTATTATCTCGTATGAAAATGTTAGCGTTATATTCCTCGTATCGAAAACCTTAAAATAACGTCGTTAAGTCGTATAAATATTCTCTTGGGTCGTACGTATTCATTTGTTAAGAATATAGTCCTTAGTAACGTTTCTAGAAAATATACCATTTAGTGCGTAAGTTATTATTTTTATTTGTGACCAAATATATATATATAGTTTTGGTGATCTTAAAACGCGTATAACTTGGTCGTTTTAAGTTCATTTTCCTCGTTCTTTATGTCCACGGATTCGTTTTAGTAAGTACTAATATATTTTTGATAACTCGGCTCCTCTAGATTACGTTTAACACTTCTATTTGTCCGTCGAAAATTTCCAAACAGCATGCAGTTTTTCAGGAAATAGTTTTCGTCAATTAATTTGCAAAAATCATAACTTCTTCGTTATAAGCTCGTTTTAATCCGTTCTTTCGCCTAAAGTTTCGTTTTTGAAAGTATTTTCTAAATCTTTGGTCAAAAATTACCCCTGAGTTCCTGAGTTTCCCACGTTTCCAAATTAGGGACAGTAGGTATATATATATTTTCCAAAATCATTTTCCTAGTTTCAAACTTGTTCCAACTTCAACCAAACCACTTTCAATCACCACAAAACTAGTCTAATCCTACCATACACCTTCTTAGGGTGTCATGGGTTCCTAAACATCATAACCAAGTAGATCTAACAAGGATCTAACAAAAAATCATTTCTAAGGCTTAAAAGTTAAATATATACAAAAATGGAGTGGTATAAGTTAATACATGCATGAGTTCTTGTAAGAAAAATATATAAACATAGTAATAACTTGTAAAAATTATGAAATGAGTTTTGTAAACTTACTTTGAAAGGTGGTGTGATTAGATGATGAAAACCATAGTATCCTTAAGTTTGTATTTCAAAACCTTGTAAGAATAACTTAACTAAACTAAAATAACACTTGATCTTGAGAAAAGTTTTGGTCTTGCTCCTCCTTCTTGTTGTTGCCGTGAGTTCAAGAGAGAAAAAGAGAGAAAGAAGTGAAATTTTGCTAGTTGTGAATGAGATAAAAGATCTAGTTTTTAGTATATGAATTATTAGTAGTATTATTATTATATGTAGTTAGTATAATGTATTTATGAGGTTGGAGTGAGTTAGTAGACATGTAAGAGATTGGCAAGGGGGGGGGGGGGGGGGGCGGTAAGTCAAGGGGGGGGGGGGGATGAATGTGTAAGACTTTTGGTGTATTATGTATTATTTTGTGTTATTTTGTAGTTTTAAGGTGTACCGGGTACCGGGTTAACTAAAAATAAATTTTAACGGAGTTAACCGGGATAAAATAAAGTTATAAAAATTACAAAAATATGTTGGGTACAAATATTAAGTGTTTAGATAATTATTGTTTAATTTCTACGAAAACCGTCGTAATTAAATTATGCGTACGATATTAATTAAATAAATTTCTAAAACACCGGGTAAATTAATGTTATAATTTTTATATTATAAAAATGAATATAAAAATATATTGGGATCATAGTCGGGAGTGTCGGACGTGTTAGTCACATTATTAGTCGTTTGTTAACGTTTATATAGAAATAATTATACGTAAAAGTTAATTATACCAAAAGTATTAATTTAATTATCCTACGAGTGAAATAGTATGCAAGTGCCGAAATGAGGATATGCAGACTATTTCTAGTCTGTACGAAATATCCCAAATGATAATGCATGAATTCGCTCCTGAAGCAATACGGTTACGCGAATTTTGAATACCCGTAAACTATGTTTACGATGAAATGAGTAATGCACGTGAATAGTGATATTTCTTCCGGAAATGAATAGTGTCAAGTGAATAGTAAAATTTCTGAACGCTTCTCAGAATGTCGAATTGACCTCGAAACAATGAATAGTGATCGATGAATAGTAAATGATGAATAGTAACTTGTGAATAGTAAATTGTCGAGGTTTAGAAAATGACCGGAAATTACGAGTTGTGACATGGAGGAAGTAGATGAAGAGGATGAGGAGAATCAACAGGATGCATAGCAAAATGAAGAGGATCAACGGCAAAATGTGATGGAGCATCAAAACCAAGGGGGTCAACAAGATGGGTTTGCATTTGTAGACCCGTTAAATCTGGAAAACAGGATTACCGATCTTAAAATTAAGTTTCAATATCTCCTGGAAAGGAAAAGGATGCAACGCAGGGAGTAGAGCGCTCTGGTTTTAAAAAGTTGGTGTGAAATGAAGTGAAGCAGTTTTTAATATCTCCTGGAAATATACCAAACTTAAAGAAGAGGATCTTGGCCTACAACAAATCACAGATACTCAGGGGGATGTAATTACAGGTTTGAAGTTGAGGGTTAAGCAATTGGGAGGTCAGAAGGGGTCAAGAACCAGGTCATTCAAAAGACTGAAAAAAGTGGGCACAAGACAAAGGATTAGTTCATCTGAAAGCATAAGTTTGGGGGAGGATGATCCCAAACAGGGGAGGAATGAAACCAAGGATTCAGGGGAAGCTATGGAAAATTTTGATAGTGCTGCTGCTGGTGATGACATTGGTGTGGATATGGATGTGGATTCTGGTGAGAATGATGATGAGTATATGGTTGCTGATAATCAAGGTAATGAGGTTGTTATAGAAGCAGCAATCAAAGGCATGGGAGATTCTACTGCTGGTGCAAGTGCAGAAATGGCCAAGGAGGATACTACTGCTGAGGAAAATGTTCCTATTGCTAGTGATGATGATGAAACTTTGGCCGAAGCAATGATTCTATTGAAGACACGATTTAAACAAGCAGTGCCACAATCACCACTACCAACAGAACAATCACAACCACCACCACAACAACCAAGAGTACCTGTCAAAGGTGTGGTGATTAGAGAACCAACTCAACAAATCAAGAAGAGTGTACAAGAGCCAAGTTATAAGGGCAAAGGAAAAGGTATTATGGTTGAAGAGCCTAAGCATGATCCTTTAAAGGATCTTCCTTTTGTGTACTGGCCCAAACACAAGCAACTTGAAGTAGATGGAGCTGCTGCAAGAAAATTGGCTGCTTTGTTTGCAGAGGAGAATCAGATGGTACTTGAACAAAGAAGGAAACACGTTGAAGCTGAGGCCAAAACAAAAGCACTCTTGGATTCTTGGGATGAAGAAAGGATTAAAGGTGATGCTAATATTGCACTGATGAAACAAATAAAAGAAGAAATGCAAGAGTACACTCAAGAACAAAAAGATGAATGGAAGAGGAATTATGAAGCTGAGAGGAAGAACTTTTATCTCAATTAAAGAAAGAAGAGAAAAGTGCTCAGTCGTCCAACAATTAAGCAAAAGAGGAAGTACTATGAGTACTATCTAAAAAATATGAAGGGTTGGAAGCTTGATCAATTAAAGCGATACTCAGATGATGAGATCTTCAAAATGTATGAAAGAGCCAAAAACTCAATGTAACTAATATATATCCATGTTAATGATAACTGACTTCACATTTTGCTATAAATAATAGTCACATGAATATTTCACAATGTGAGTATTTTGAATGTATTGGTCACATATAATACCCTTATAATATGGCTATAAACATCATTTAGATACACATTTCTGATATGGTGTGACTATTGTAAAGCCTATAGTTACAATGTGACTATTTATTTATTTATTTGATTTTTATGTTTTTTTGTAAAGTCTATAGTCACATGATCGTGCTTCAATTAAGAGTGACTATACACATTAGGATTTGGCAATCAAACACACACTAAACTTTAGACACACATATTAACTTACGTGAACATATGTATCGAATTTTCGTTACACTTAATCATGTTTCTATGGTTTAGTGTGACCATATATGACATTTGGTCACTGATGCGTGGGAATTGCACCAGGCTTTACCTCTCGAGGGATCTCGAGAAGCTTACAACCCCCACTAGGCAGTGTACCTGATCGTTGTAGTATAGTATAGTGACATGTACCGGGGGATTGATCGTTCAACTCAAGAATAGTGTCGCTAGGATTAGAAAGCCTAAAAACTAGGTCTAGAGGTGAGGGATGATTCTTTTTGTATTTTTATATTTTATGAAAAGCAAGTAAAATCTCGGGTTTTGGAAGAGTGGGCGGAATTAGTTGCTAGTCAACTAACCCAATAACTATGATGCAATCAAAATAAAATAAGAAAAATGTAAGTAAAGCTAATTAAACTAGTGGTGTGAACAGTAATTGTGAGAATTGTGTTTACTTAGATTTCACTACTCCCTAGATATCTTTTACAGGTTAATTGTTTGTTACAGTTGCGTGGATGACGGGTTATATTCCTTAATACCAATTGTGGGGTGGCGTACGTACTTCCCCAACTCTATAAGCTCCTACTTCACTCCTATGTCGAGCCTGCAAGAAGCTCCTAACATGGGATCACTAGAATTCGATCATGCGTTAAATACAACCATAAAAACCTAGTACGCATTGGTTCATGTTTCTTAAGACGTTCAAGCAAGTTACACAATGGAGATCTGCCAGTTTTCTTAAGCCTAACATCGAAATCATTCATCCATTACAACTATAAACAAGCAATCAACCTATAATCAACATCTAGGTTTCATTGCATCTAAGCAAACACACAAAAGATCTAGCCTAGCTTGTTAAAATCAAGACAAGCGTAAGATATATTCAAACAACACATAGACATATTGAATGAATTGAAAGGATACTTATCTCAATTGAACATGAAAGGTTTCAAGGGGTGAAAACTCTTGAAAATACTGTAAAAGTCGTGCTAGGGTTTATTAAGTTCGACCCTAAAATTCTCCTCCCCTTAGAATGAAATAACAAAGAGTATATATAGATTTCCTAAGGTGACGGCGTCAAAAAGAAAGTTCTGACGCCGTCAACCCGCCGCCAATAATATTCTCGGACTGCCTAGATCAAGATCTGACGCCGTCATGGGCCGTCACCACTTTTACTCTTGACGGCCATGCTCTGACGCCGTCACGTTTTCACTGGGCCGTCACCATTTTTACTCTTGACGCCGTCATCAATTTGCTCTTGACGCCGTCAGGTACTGTTCTCAGCAAGGAAAATTAAGACTTTGCCATTTTCTTCACTTTTATGCTCCAAAAACGTCCAAAATGCTTCCTTTTCCAGAATTCACTCCAAAAGTACCTAAAATCACAAAAGGAACGATTTAGGGAAATATTTGATCAAATAAATTCCAATTCCGGCATAAATGACCCCCTAAAAATGGATCATTTTTCGCCTCATCATATACCCTTACACTTGAGATTTGCTTGTCGTCAAGCAAATGCGCTTTTATTGTAGTCAAAATATAGGTTAGGGGTCATTTAACACTAATATAAAAGTAATTACAACAAATAATCGTTCCACTAAAGACCAAAGACAAGCACGGAGGTCATACACTAGCACCTCACTAATAGTGTTTAGATACTCACATCTCTCGGGTGTAATAAAGTATATATCACAATATGGAAATGGAAAACACTTTTCACTACCTGTCATAGCAAAATAGATTACCATAGGGTTTGGAAATGATCAAACTTCCACCACATGGCGTAAGAACCTAGGATAAACTATCAAAGAGGTCTTTCAAAGGGTTATAACGTTAGGTGTAGGGATATGGAAAACACGGTTCTGTTGGATATAGGCAGTCTTTACTGGTGGCGAGTTAATAATCTTGGTTAATTACATGTACAATATGGCGTGCTAAGCCAAGACTAGACTCGACTTAAGCTAATAAATAAAAAATAACAAAAACATAAAATAAAAGTAGAATGAAACGGGATGGTAGTTTGTATGTTTTTTCTATTTTCTGTTTTTCTATTTTTTTTTCTTTTTCTTATTTTTATTTTTTATTTTTTATTTTTTGTTTTTTGCATACACTCTTACCCTACCATCCAAAATAATACATCATAGGGAATGAACATTCCCCTTACACTTGAATTTTTACATACTTTACAATAAACTAATCTAATGACTCGAATTAAGATAATCAAAACACTTGGAGTACTTTTAAGATTAACGTACGTATGGGGGTAATAAAATGATGTTCTTCCCCATTACTCCATAACAATAGTACTTTACCCATGAGTCCCAATCGTCCCAAAACAATATGTACAAGGATATTACTCGACTTAGCAACCATGTAATCAATTAGATAATTAACTAAGGGTTTATCAAATAACAATAATGCACTAAAGATGAGTGCATACACGGAAGGCTAAGGCGATTTGGTTGTACATTTAAGTGGGGTGTAACAAATTCTTCCTTTAAATAAGATGCTTAAAGTTAGAAACGAAAAGATAGGCTCGGAGGGGTTTACTAGGGGTTTTGTGTACTAAAAATGAGTACAACGCTAAGGTGTGCGAAAAATTAGTTGACTTAACTAGCCAAGTAATATGACTTAAATGGTCAAGTAATTATGATAAGGGTTTAACACAAGGGTGATCCTAATGCCTCTTATCATGTAGTAAATACTACTACACGAATGTAGTCTCACTAGCGGTCTCGGGATGTATCACTAACGCAAGTTCTAGAATCTAAATGCTACCGGTACACTCATAAGCACTAATAGTAAATGCTTTTCCTATCAAATCTAAAGGCGAACCTCACATATTTGGGTGGAAAATTTTTCTGAATAGTACGGTTTTGTGCTAGTCATACGATCTCCTATCCATGAGACGCTTGCTAAGGCTAAAGTTTCACTCCTAAATGTTGTAAAAAATTTTAAATTTGGCGCTAAAATTACACTAACAAGTATTTCTCATAGTTTTATTACACACCTACCATCAAACAAACAAACTCAAGTGAAAGTTTATCTATAAGGTATCATCATTTACCCTCCCCTTACACTTAGGATGAACATTGTCCCCAATGTTCAATTAAAGAATGTAAAAGTAAAAACAGGTAAAAGAATGAAATCAAATATTCCCCTGATTCGCTCGGTATGGATAGTGTGGTAACAAGGTTAGATCTTCCTCCAAGAAAATAAACAATCAAAGCTTCCCTTCCAGAATATAAATCATCTTCTTGTCAAACATAACCTGTTAAACCTGAGAAAACAAACAAGGCAACCTCGCGTAAAATCGGCGATAATCTATATATGCTAACAAATCCTAGAAAATAAAGTAAGATATAATGCTTGTGGAATGAATGTTTGCAGATTTCCTGGAGATTATAAAACTAAAGATTCAACAAAAACTTTAAAACTCCGTTAGAAAAACAAAACTGGCAAAATTTCCAGATTTTTACACGTGACGCTGTCAGGAATTTCTTCCTAATGCCGTCAGAAGTAACCTGCAGAAATCTTTATGTTAAGTTTCCGGAAAATTTCTGGAAAAACTTTGTCCTACTTCCTGGAAAATCCTGCAAAACATCATTATGACTCGATACAAGCATTTGACTCTAACAAATACGAATATACATGTCCATTTAATATTGTGGAGAATCATGATCGGTTTTGTTTCTTAAAAACATATTTGGGGTTTCCCCTTACACTTATCTTTTGCGAAATACCTTTGGATGAAGTTAAGACAAAGCCAAACGAAAAAATAAAGTATTTTCACCATTTTAGTTTGAAACATGATCTACCAACAATAAAAATAAAACATGCATACGGAAACAAATAACAATCAAATAAAATAAAAATCACACAAAGCATGGGTTGCCTCCCAAGAAGCGCTTTTCTTTATTTACGAGTCTTGTAGCTAGACTCAAGGTCATGGGCTATTACGTGACCTCATCGTTGGTCTCACTCTCTAGGTCATCTCCTATATTAGTTTTGTATTCCGGAACTAGTTGCAAGCATTCTTTGTAGAAACCAAGTATTTTATTCATAACATATTCTACTCCTCTACGTCTATCCTCATCATTCCTATAGTAAACCGCTTGTTTGTGTTCCTTTTCTATGTTTGATAAGAGGCGGTATTGTTCAATCTTATAGGGCATTTGATAAGCAATCTCATCATTCTCTTTCTTGAACCTAACAATCCCTAGAGTCGGATCATAACTCATCTTAGAGGTCTCAACGAATGGTTTTCCGAACACTACTTGACTTAGGCAATCATCTATCACCGGACGAGTATCCTCCACTATCACAAAGTCGGTCTCATAAGTGAAGTTTCCAACAATCACATGCAATCCTTTCACTCTTCCTACAAAATTACTTATCAAATTCTTGTTTGGCATCATCCTATAACCAAGTTGCTTCTTCATTACCCAATTATAATAAGTCCTAGTCATGATGTTTATAGGAGACCTAGGATCGATATAAGCTTTCCATACATGCATATGCCAAATGTTGCATTGTATGTTGATGTTAGAGGGATCACCTACTTTAATAAGGGGTGAACCAAGGATATATGGTGTCTCGGGATCATCAAATAAATCCTTGTGATATTCCTGTTCTTCCTTGGTGGGCAACTTATCAAAGTATTCTTCTATGTTTTCTACTTCCTCTAACTTCTCTCCCTTATCAACCTCAACTTCCTTAATTTCATCCCTAGTCTCGGTTTCTACTCCAACTTCATCCTTGTCACTTTCTTCTATATCCTTATCCATTGGCTTAATGGTGACAACATTGACAAAGTGTACGTGTTTGGATGATGAGGGGTCCTTAGTTTGGATTCCGCTATTGGCATCCCTAGTGTCCTTCCTAGGTGTAGTTAACGCTTGGTTGTTGAGGGCTTTCAACAAGTTGTCAATCTTATTGGTCATCTCCGTTTGTTGTTGATTGAAGTCGGTTTCAAACTTAGATATGTGAGCTTCTTGAGATGCCATAAATTTAGACATCAATCCTTCAAGATTGTTGGTAGTACCATAGTTATTAGAATGATTGTTGTTGAAAGTACGGTTGGAGGGTGGACCGTTTGGTTGGTAACGATTAGGCGGATTGGAAGAATTGTTTTGATTTTGTTTCCACCTAAGGTTCGGGTGATTTTTCCAAGAGGGGTTGTAGGAATCACCGTAAGGGTTTGGCTCGGGTTTGAAAGTGTACCACTTATCTCCCGCTTCGTCGGTACGCAAGGATGTGTAGTCCGCAAAAGCTGTTCCGGGGAGTTCCACACAATCACGAGTGTCATGGGGACCACTACATAATTCGCATGAAGAAGTGATTTTTTTCACTTGGCTTGAAGGCTTAGGAGCTTCGTAAGATTTCATGAGAAACTTGACTTGGTCCTCAAGTTCCATGATCCTATGGTCGGGAGTGCTAGAATTGTTCGAAGGCAAAGATATTGCCTTGACCGTTTTGTTCAAATCACGGGGATCGTTCCAACTTTCGTTGTCATAGAGAGCAAGATCTTCTATGAGTTCCCATGATTCTTCCGCACTTAGATCTCGTAGCTTGCCACCGGCCGATTGGTCAATGGTTCGCCTTGTGGAGAGATCGATATGGTCATAGAAGATTTGGACTTAGAGCCAAAGATCTATGCCATGATGAGGGAATTTTTGGAGTAAGTCCTTGAAACAAGTCCATGATTCATATAGAGTTTCACCTTGACGTTGTTGGAACATCAAGATATCATTTCTAAGCTTGGTAGTTCTCCCCGGTAGGAAAAATTGAGCAAGGAAACGAGTGGTGAGATCATCCCATGAGGTGATGGATCCCGCGGGTAAACGTTCAAGCCATTGACTAGCTTGATCACGTAGAGAGAATTGGAATAGGCGTAATCGGGTTGTCTCTCTAGTTGTAACATCAAGGTCTATAGAATCTACGATTTTAAGGAAATCCTTGAGATGTTGATTAGGATCTTCGGAACGAAGTCCATGGAATGCACATCCGCTTTGCACCAACCGGATGGTGTCGGACCGCAAGGGGGACACATTGGCTCCTTGGGTGAGCTCAATGGTGTTTCGATAGCCTTGGTGGCTAGGTCGGGAATACTATCCTAGGGTTCGGGGCCTAAGAAGTTGGTTAGCTAGTGGTGGGTTTTGTGGGTGGTCTTGTTGTGGTGGGTTGATGGGTTCAAAGATGTTACCACCTTCCATGATGTCGGATGGTAAAGATTACGAACAAAGGCACGAAGAAATAAGATAGACAAAAGAAACCCTAAAAATAAAAATAAAATCTTACTAGAAAGGAATCTAGCAAGTAGACCAAATAAAAAGAAATCCTAACCTAGACAATAACTATTCCCCGGGCTGCGGCGCCAAAAACTTGATGCGTGGGAATTGCACCAGGCTTTACCTCTCGAGGGATCTCGAGAAGCTTACAACCCCCACTAGGCAGTGTACCTGATCGTTGTAGTATAGTATAGTGACAAGTACCGGGGAATTGATCGTTCAACTCAGGAATAGTGTCGCTAGGATTAGAAAGCCTAAAAACTAGGTCTAGAGGTGAGGGATGATTCTTTTTGTATTTTTATATTTTATGAAAAGCAAGTAAAATCTCGGGTTTTGGAAGAGTGGGCGGAATTAGTTGCTAGTCAACTAACCCAATAACTAAGATGCATTCAAAATAAAATAAGAAAAATGTAAATAAAGCTAATTAAACTAGTTGTGTGAACAGTAATTGGGAGAATTGTGTTTACTTAGATTTCACTACTCCCTAGATATCTTTTACAGGTTAATTGTTTGTTACAGTTGCGTGGATGATGGGTTATATTCCTTAATACCAATTGTGGGGTGGCGTACGTACTTCCCCAACTCTATAAGCTCCTACTTCACTCCTATGTCGAGCCTGCAAGAAGCTCCTAACATGGGATCACTAGAATTCGATCATGCATTAAATACAACAATAAAAACCTAGTACGCATTGGTTCATGTTTCTTAAGACGTTCAAGTAAGTTACACAATGGAGATCTTCCAGTTTTCTTAAGCCTAACATCGAAATCATTCATCCATTACAACTATAAACAAGCAATCAACCTATAATCAACATCTAGGTTTCATTACATCTAAGCAAACACACAAAAGATCTAGCCTAGCATGTTAAAATCAATACAAGTGTAAGATATATTCAAACAACACATAGACATATTGAATGAATTGAAAGGATACTTATCTCAATTGAACATGAAAGGTTTCAAGGGATGAAAACCCTTGAAAATACTGTAAAAGTCGTGCTAGGGTTTATTAAGTTCGACCCTAAAATTCTCCTCCCCTTAGAATGAAAATAACAAAGAGTATATATATATATTTCCTAAGGTGACGGCGTCAAGAAGAAAGTTCTGACACCGTCAACCCGCCGCCAATAATATCCTCGAACTGCCTAGATCCCGATCTGACGCCGTCATGTGTAATGTTGCTCTGGGCCGTCACCACTTTTACTCTTGACGGCCATGCTATGACGCCGTCACGTTTTCACTGGGCCGTCACCATTTTTACTCTTGACGCCGTCATCAATTTGCTCTTGACGCCGTCAGGTACTGTTCCCAGTAAGGAAAATTAAGACTTTGCCGTTTTCTTCACTTTTATGCTCCAAAAACGTCCGAAATGCTTCCTTTTCCAGAATTCACTCCAAAAGTACCTAAAATCACAAAAGGAACGATTTAGGGCAATATTTGATCAAATAAATTCCAATTCCGGCTTAAATGACCCCCTAAAAACGGATCATTTTTCGCCTCATCAGTCACACTGGTCAAGTTTGTGACATATATTTGTCACTATTAAATGCATATCGTGACTAACGCTTCAAACTTACTTTTCCGTTGTCACACATTTCAAACGCTATGTGGCTAAATATTCAGCAAAGAATAGCAGTCACGTTTAAATAATGTGTGACAAACTTGACTATATAATTTAGCCACATACACAATTACCTCATTTGACCATATATGGATTTTGGTCACACTGTTCAATTGTGTGACATATATTTGTCACATACGTATATATATAGTGTGACTAATGTCTCAAACTCATTTGTATCTGTCACACGTACCAAATTATAAGTGACTAAATATTCCAAATTTTTTTTCCAGTTACCTCTAATCACATAAATATTCAAATGTGTGACAATAGAATTCTGAAATGGTCACACAAGTCGGATCAAGTGTGGCTGTTTATTTTATTCTGGTATATTTAGTCATGTATAAATGTTACAGTGTGACATTTCAAAATCGACCATGCGTGACCAATAGAACTTTTTGTACTAGTGATAAGCCCACAACTCTACAAATAAGCCGGAAAATCGAAGCTTATGAAATATAAGCCGAAATCAAATAAGCAATCTGTAACACCCCCATTTTTCACTGATCGCAGCGGATAAAGTGTTTGGGGTATTACTTCATAAAATCACAGATACAGTAATAGAAAACGACTCGAAAAGAGACATTTTGGAAATTTAGTTATCATTCATAATTATCAGAGTTTTAATTATAAAAGATATACTTTTATTTTTGATGAGGTCCCAAAAATCTAAGAGTTAGGTTGGTTGTGTTTGAATGATAACAATGAAAAGTCCTCCGAGTTCAGTACCTCCTTCTGCCATGGATCCATAGAAGTTATATACCTAGAATACATGCTTAAAAAGTCAACACTAGGTTTTGAGTGAGAATCATAGGTTTAGGGGTTACTGAATACAAGTTCCCTGGGTTCAGTTGTTACACCCATCTGGGAAAATGCAAGTTTTGTGATAATTGTGATACATGCACAATTATCAGGAGTTTAGTAGGTTGCTGATGAGGCGAAAAATGATCCGTTTTTAGGGGGTCATTTAAGCCCGAATCCGAATTTATTTGATCAAATATTGCCCTAAATCGTTCCTTTTGTGATTTTAGGTGTTTGGAGAGTGAATTCTGGAAAAGAAGCCATTTTGGACGTTTTTGGAGCATAAAAGTGAAGAAAACGGCAAAGTACCAAATTTCCATGCTGAAGATACAAGGTGACGGCGTCAAGGCTACCATCTTGACGGCGTCAGACATGAGGAATTAAACACCGTAGGTGGTGACGGCGTCAGACGGCTTCATGACGGCGTCAAAGTGGCAAGAATAAAATACCGTGGGTGGTGACGGCGTCACATAGGCCGTCATAAGTGGATCAAGGCCGTCCGAGGAAGTATATGGCGGCGAGGTGACGGCGTCATAATTAACTCTTGACGCCGTCAGACTGTTTTTCCTATATATAGTTTTCTAGTTTTTTCATTAAAAGGGGAGAAGTTTTGGTAAAACCCTAAAGACGATTTTGGTGCCTCTTTTACAGGTTTTTCAAGGGTTCCAAACCCTTGAGACCTTGCATTGTAATTGAGATAAGTGTACTTTCAATTCAATCAATATGTCTATGTGTTGGTTGTTTAGCTCTTGTTCTTGTCTCAATTCTACTATGCTAGGCTAGATCTCTTTTGTGTTTGCTTAGATCTAATGAAACCTAGATGTTGATTACGTGTTGATTACTTGTCTATTCTTGTTTTGAATGAATGATTTATATGTTAGGCTTAAGAAAACTGGCAGATCTCCAAATGGTAACATGCTTGAACGTCTTAAGAAACATGAACCGAGGCGTACTAGGTCTTTATTGGTTGTATTTAATGCATGAGCCACTGTTTACAATCCCTATAGTTGTGCTGGGTCATGGTGTAGGAGGAGATAAGAGCTCATAGAGTTGGGGAGTTATGTATGCCACCCCACGAATGGTATTAAGGAACACAATCCGTCATTCATACAAGTGTAACAAGTAATTAACATGTAAAAGATATCTAGGGAGTAGTGAAGTCTAAGTAAACACAATTTCTCCAACCACTGCTCACAACCTTAGTATAATTTAGTTTGTTTTCATTTTTATTATTTTATTTTGATTATATATTAGCTTTGGGTTAGTTGAATAGCAACTAATTCCGCCCACTCTTCCAAAACCCGAGATTTTACTTGCTTTAATAAAAATATAAAAATACAAAAATAATCATCTTTCACCTCTAGAACTATTAATTAGGTTTTCTAATCCTAGCGACACTATTTCTAAGCTGAACGATCAATCCCCCGGTACTTGTCACTATACTATACTACAACGATCAGGTACACTGCCTGGTGGGGGTTGTAAGCTTCTCGAGATCCCTCGAGAGGTAAAGCAAGGTGCGATTCCCACGCATCAAGTTTTTGGCGCCGCAGCCCGGGGAATAGTTATTGTCTAGGTTAGGATTTCTTTTTATTAGGTCTACTTGCTAGATTCCTTTCTAGTAAGATTTTTATTTTTATTTTTAGGTCTTCTTTAGTCTATCTTATTTCTTCGTGCTTTTGTTCGTAACTCTTTACCATCCGACATCATGGAAGGTGGTAACATCTTTGAACCCATCATCCCACCACAACAAAACCCACCATTAGAACCCCTTAGGCCCCGAACCTTAGGAGAGTGCTCCCGACCTAGCCATCAAGGCTACCGAAACACCATTGAGCTCACCGGAGCCAATGTGACCCCCTTGCGATCCGACACCATCCGGTTGGTGCAAAGCGGATGTGCATTCCATGGACTTCGTTCCGAAGATCCAAACCAACACCTTAAGGACTTCCTCAAAATCGTAGATTCCATAGACCTAGGTGTTGAAACTAGAGAGACTACCCGTTTACGCCTATTCCAATTCTCTCTACGGGATCAAGCTAGTCAATGGCTTGAGCGTTTACCCGCGGGATCCATCACCACATGGGATGATCTCACCACTCGTTTCCTTGCTCAATTTTTCCCACCGGGGAGAACTACTAAGCTTAGGAATGACATCTTGATGTTCCAACAACGTTAAAATGAATCTCTTTATGAAGCATGGACTCGTTTCAAGGACTTACTCCAAAAAGTCCCTCATCATGGCATAGATCTTTGGCTCCAAGTCCAAATTTTTTATGACCATATCGACATCTCCACGAGGCGAACCATTGACCAATCGGCCGGTGGTAAGCTACGTGATCTTAGTGCGGAACACTCATGGGAACTCATAGAAGATCTTGCTCTCTATGACAATGAAAGTTGGAATGATCCCCGTGATTTGAACAAAACGGTCAAGGCAATATCTTTGCCTTCGAACAATTCTAGCACTCCCTACCGTAGGATCATGGAACTTGAGGACCAAGTCAAGTTTCTCATGAAATCTTACGAAGCTCCGAAGCATTCAAGCCAAGTGAATAAAATCACTTCTTCATGCGAATTATGTAGTGGTCCCCATGACACTCGTGATTGTGTGGAACTCCCCGGAACAGCTTTTGCGGACTACGCATCCACGCGTACCGACGAAGTGGGAGATAAGTGGTACACTTTCAAGCCCGAGCCAAACACATACGGTGATTCATACAACCCCTCATGGAAAAATCACCCAAACCTTAGGTGGAAACAAAAACAACCCAATTCATCCAACCCACCTAATCGTTACCAACCAAACGGTCCACCATCCAACCGTACTTTCAACAACAATCCTTCTAACAACTATGGTAGTACCAACAATCTTGAAGGATTGATGTCAAAATTCATGGCATCTCAAGAAGCTCGCATAGCTAGGTTTGAAACCGAATTCAACCAACAACAAACGGAGATGACCAACAAAATTGACAACTTGTTGAAAGCCCTCAACAACCAAACATTAGTCACACCTAGGAAGGACACTAGGGACACCAATAGTGGAATCCAAGTTAAGGACCCCTCATCATCCAAACATGTCCACTTTGTCAATGTTGTCACCATTAAGCCGATAGATAGGGAGATAGAGGAGAGTGACAAGGATGAAGTTAAGGTAGAAGCCAATAGTGAGGATGAGAGTAGGGAAGTTGAGGTTAATAAGGATGAGGAATTAGAGGAGGTAGAACCTATAGAGGAATACTTTGATAAGTTGCCAACCGAGGAAGAACGGGAATACCATAAGGATTTATTCGATAGTCCCGAGAAAACATATATCTTTGGCGACCCCCTTATCAAAATGGGAGACCCCTCTAACATTAACATCCCATGCAATATTGGGCACATGCATATATGGAAAGCTTACATCGACCTTAGATCACCCGTGAACATCATGATTAGGACTTATTACAATTGGGTGATGAAGAAGCAACTCAATTTTAGGATGATGCCCGGTAAGAATCTGATAAGTAATTTTGCAGGAAGAGTGAAAGGATTGCATGTGATTATAGGGAATCTCACTTATGAGATCGATTTTATGATAGTTGAGGACACTCGTCCGGTGATTGATGCTAACCTAAGCCAAATAATATTCGGAAAACCATTTGTTGAGGCCACTAGGATGAGTTATGATCCGACTTTAGGGATAGTTAGATTCAAGAAAGACAATGATGAGGTTGCTTATCAAATGCCCTACAAGATCGAACAATACCGCCTTCTCTCTAATTTCGAAAAGGAACGTAAGCAAGCGGCTTATTATAGGAATGAGGAGGATAGACGTAGGGGAGTAGAGTATGTTAGAAATAGAATGCTTGGTTTCTACAAAGAATGCTTGCAACTAGGTCCGGAATACAAAACTGGTTTAGAAGACGACCTAGAGAATGGAACCAATGATGAGATTACGTAGTAACCCATGACTTTGAGTCTAGCTACAAGACTCGTAAATAAAGAAAAGCGCTTCTTGGGAGGCAACCCATGCTTTGTGTGATTTTTATTTGTTTGATTGATATTTGCTTCCGTATGCATGTTTTATTTTTATTGTTGGTTGATCATGTTTCTCTACTAAAATGTGGAAATACTTTATTATGTTGTTTGGCCTAGTCTTAACTTCAACCTAAAGGTATTTTTGCAAAAGATAAGTGTAAGGGGAAAACCCCAAATATGTTTTTAAGAGACAAACCGATCATGATTCTCCACAATATTTAATGAACATGTATATTCGTATTTGTTAGAGTCAAATGCTTGTATTGAGTCATAATGAAGTTTTGCAGGATTTTCCAGGAAGTAGGACAAGGTTTTTCCAGAAATTTTCCGGAAACTTAACATAAGAATTTCTGCAGGTCCATTCTGACGGCGTCAGGGAATTGCTCTTGACGGCGTCAGGAGTTAAAATCTGGAAATTTTACCAGTTTTGTTTTTTTCTAACGGAGTCTTATGGTTTTTGTGAATTATTAAGTTTTATAATCTCCAGGAAATCTGCAAACTTCATTCCACAAGCATTATATCTTACTTTGTTTTCTAGGATTTAGTAACTTATATAGGATGCCGCCGATTTTACGCGAGGTTGCCTTGTCTATTGTTGTCAGGATTTACAGGTTATTTGTGACAAGAGGATGATTTATATTTTGGAAGGGAAGCTTTGATTGTTCGTTTTCTTGGAGGAAGATTTAACCTGGCCAACCTATAATCCTTACCGAGCGAATCAGGGGAGTATTTGATTTCATTCTCTTTACTTTTTCACTTTTACATTCTTTACTTGAACATTGGGGACAATGTTCATCCTAAGTGTAAGGGGAGGGTAAAAAGATGATACCTTACATATGCACTTTCGCTTGAGTTTGTTTTGTTTAATAGTAGATGTGTAATAAAACTATGAGAAATACTTGTTAGTATAATTTTAGCGCCAAATTTAAATTTTTTTACAACATTTAGGAGTGAAACTTTAGCCATAGCAAGCGTCTCATGGATAGGAGATTGTATGACTAGCACATAACCGTATATTCAGAAAAATTTTCCACCCAAAAATGTGAGGTTCGCCTTTAGATTTGATAGGAAAAGCATTCATTATTAGTGCTTATGAGTGTACCGGTAGCATTTAGATTCTAGAACTTGCGTTAGTGATGCATCCCGAGACCGCTAGTGAGACTACATTCGTGTGGTAGGATTTACTACATGATAAGAGGCATTAGGATCACCCTTGTGTTAAACCCGTATCATAATTACTTGACCATTTAAGTCATATTACTTGGCTAGTTAAGTCAACTAATTTTTCCCACACCCTTTGCGTTGTACTCATTTTTAGTACACGATACCCCTAGTACACCCCTCCGAGCCTATCTTTTCGTTTCTAACTTTAAGCATCTTACTTAAAGGAAGAATTTGTTACACCCCACTTAAATGTACACCCAAATCGCCTTAGCCTTCCGTGTATGCGCTCATTTTTAGTGCATTATTGTTATTTGTTAAACCCTAAGTTAACTTTCTAATTGATTACATGGTTGCTAAGTCGAGTCATATCCTTGTACATATTATTTTGGGACGATTGGGACTCGTGGGTAAGTACTTATTTTATGGAGTAATGGGGAAGAACATCACTTATTACCCCCATACGTGCGTTAATCTTAAAAGTGCTCCAAGTGTGTTAATTTTCTTAATTCGAGTCATTAGATTAGTTAATTGTAAAGTATGTAAAGATTCAAGTGTAAGGGGAATTCTCATCCCCTATGATGTATTATTTTGGATGGTAGGGTAAGAGTGTATGCAAAAAAAAAAAAAAAAAAAAAAAAAAAAAAAAAAAAAAAAAAAAAATCGAAAAATCAAGAAAAAGAAAAAAAAAATAGAAAAAGGAAAAAGAAAAAAAAAACCATACGGACTACCATCCCATTTTCATTCTATGTTCATTCTATGTTTTTGTTATTTTTCATTTATTAGCTTAAGTCGAGTCTAGTCTTGGCTTAGCAACGCCATCTTGTACATGTAATTAACCAAGATTGTTAACTAGCCACCAGTAAAATTTCCTTTATCCAACAAAACCGTGTAATTCATATCCCTACACCTAACGTTATAACCCTTTAAAAGACCTCTTTGATAGTTTATCCTAGGTGCTTACGCCATGTGGTGGAGGTTTGATCCTTTCCCAAGTCTATGGTAATCTATTTTGCTATGACAGGTAGTGAGAGATATCTTCCATTTCCATAATGTTATATTACTTTATTACACCCGAGAGATGTGAGTATCTAAACACTATTTGTGAGGTGCTTGTGTATGACCTCCGTGCTTGTCTATTGGTCTTTAGTGGAACGATTATTTGTTGTAATTACTTTTATATTAGTGTTAAATGACCCCTAACTTGTCTTTTGAGTAGAATAAAAGCTCATTTGCTTGAGGACAAGCAAATCTCAAGTGTAAGGGTATATGATGAGGCGAAAAATGATCCGTTTTTAGGGGGTCATTTAAGCCCGAATCCGAATTTATTTGATCAAATATTGCCCTAAATCGTTCCTTTTGTGATTTTAGGTGTTTGGAGAGTGAATTCTGGAAAAGAAGCCATTTTGGACGTTTTTGGAGCATAAAAGTGAAGAAAACGGCAAAGTACCAAATTTCCATGCTGAAGATACAAGGTGACGGCGTCAAGGCTACCATCTTGACGGCGTCAGACATGAGGAATTAAACACCGTAGGTGGTGACGGCGTCAGACGGCTTCATGACGGCGTCAAAGTGGCAAGAATAAAATACCGTGGGTGGTGACGGCGTCACATAGGCCGTCATAAGTGGATCAAGGCCGTCCGAGGAAGTATATGGCGGCGAGGTGACGGCGTCATAATTAACTCTTGACGCCGTCAGACTGTTTTTCCTATATATAGTTTTCTAGTTTTTTCATTAAAATGGGAGAAGTTTTGGTGAAACCCTAAAGACGATTTTGGTGCCTCTTTTACAGGTTTTTCAAGGGTTCCAAACCCTTGAGACCTTGCATTGTAATTGAGATAAGTGTACTTTCAATTCAATCAATATGTCTATGTGTTGGTTGTTTATCTCTTGTTCTTGTCTCAATTCTACTATGCTAGGCTAGATCTCTTTTGTGTTTGCTTAGATCTAATGAAACCTAGATGTTGATTACGTGTTGATTACTTGTCTATTCTTGTTTTGAATGAATGATTTATATGTTAGGCTTAAGAAAACTGGCAGATCTCCAAATGGTAACATGCTTGAACGTCTTAAGAAACATGAACCGAGGCGTACTAGGTCTTTATTGGTTGTATTTAATGCATGAGCCACTGTTTACAATCCCTATAGTTGTGCTGGGTCATGGTGTAGGAGGAGATAAGAGCTCATAGAGTTGGGGAGTTATGTATGCCACCCCACGAATGGTATTAAGGAACACAATCCGTCATTCATACAAGTGTAACAAGTAATTAACATGTAAAAGATATCTAGGGAGTAGTGAAGTCTAAGTAAACACAATTTCTCCAACCACTGCTCACAACCTTAGTATAATTTAGTTTGTTTTCATTTTTATTATTTTATTTTGATTATATATTAGCTTTGGGTTAGTTGAATAGCAACTAATTCCGCCCACTCTTCCAAAACCCGAGATTTTACTTGCTTTAATAAAAATATAAAAATACAAAAATAATCATCTTTCACCTCTAGAACTATTAATTAGGTTTTCTAATCCTAGCGACACTATTCCTAAGCTGAACGATCAATCCCCCGGTACTTGTCACTATACTATACTACAACGATCAGGTACACTGCCTGGTGGGGGTTGTAAGCTTCTCGAGATCCCTCGAGAGGTAAAGCAAGGTGCGATTCCCACGCATCAGTTGCACTAAGCTCATGAATCACACCTTAACGATCCGGGTCATGTGGGCTGTAGACCCAACATGAGGGGATGGCAGGATAACTTGCAAAAGTTATACCTTGAGTGGATTCAAATATAGTACTTATTGGTACCACCTAGTGGGGTGTTAATACCAACGGGAGTTGTCAAACTCCAATAGATCTATCAACTATATTCGCGTTCGCTTGGGTAAAACGTCCCAAACGATTAGATTCAAGAATTTTGTTTATGTAGTGGTGGCTGTTAGTTTACTCGTGCAAACAACCAAAGAAAAAGACTTATATTCGGTTTTAAGTAAAGCATTTAGCATGTATCCCCCTCACAGGGTTTCTAAAGCATTTAAAGTGAACGTTTAAAAAGGTGTGAGGCTACGAAAAACTCACCTGGGTGTAGAGTAATCAAAGT
This sequence comes from Artemisia argyi, assembly GCA_030686995.1. NCBI lineage: Eukaryota > Viridiplantae > Streptophyta > Magnoliopsida > Asterales > Asteraceae > Artemisia > Artemisia argyi. The sequence goes on from CM060698.1 coordinate 108,783,834, forward strand.
GATGCAAATAGTGACTCGGGAACTAAACCGCCTTACTCACGTATCCTAGTGTGTTGTTGGTTTTGTATGTATGATAAGCTTTAGTTATCATGTTTATGTTTCTCAAGTTATTGTTTTTAGGTTTGTTAATGTTTTATATATAACATAACACCGTTCAGGCCATTGTAATTCAGAAGTATATGACTCCTCACATGAAGCTCCCTACTATTGTATTATGTTATCAATATAATACCGTTCGGGCCATCATAATTCAGAAGTTAATACTCCTCACACAAAGCTCCCTATTATTGAGTTATGTTGTTATTAGGGTTTAGTTATAATCATATCACCGGTCGGGCCATCATATCTCAGAAGTATATGCAATAATCGTTCGAGGAGTCAAGGCACTTTAATTCGTAAACCCAACAAACTCGTCAAAAACGGAATATCCACATAGTACTCCTCGCATGAAGCTCCCTAGTATTGTGTTATGCTTCTAACTTTATTTAGGTTTTATACTTATGTGATATTTTCACTTTTTACCCTTATAGTTTATATATTTACGTTTTCTACCCTAAATTTATATTACTTATACTAATAACTATCTATACTTGACACAACTAGTCCCTAGACTTCTATATTTTATGTACCTAACCTAAGACTCCTAAGTTTTCTATATTTACCATTTTAGACCTTTAACTTTATACTATTTATGTTTTTAATCCTTTTTTAGTTTATACTTATGTTATTATCTATCCTCGGGTTTTAATATTATGCAAAACTAGTCCTTACTACTTATAACTTCTAGGAAATGTCAAAAACAGTCCCTAGACTTTATAATTTCAGGAATTTATGATATATACCCTTTTGCATGTAAAGTTTTGCAAAACTAGTCCTAATATGCATGTAACTTATATTTTATCTAGTAATTAAGTTTTATAGCCTATGTTTTACTTATTTTAACTTATCTAGGTTATGTATAACTAGTGTATGACCTAAAATAATGAATTATAGCATGCATGCAAGTATAGGACTCGATCTAGGGTTTTAAAACTTAAACTAGCAAGTAAAATGGTTCAAGGCTCATGCAAGGGTTCCTAGGGTATCTAAGGCATTCTAAATCTATCCTAAGACTATACTAAAGCTAAATTAACTAAATGTAAGACTTACTTGGCTAGGGGGGGTTTACGTGGGTGAAAACTAGGGTTAGGGTTTTTCTAGGGCTTGTACGACTTCAAACCACAACACAACACGAAAAAGGCCTAGCTACTCGTTCCTTATGGCTTCTAATGACTTAGTACTACAGAAATGTGAGGTAGAGAGGAGAGGGAGAGGTGTGAAGAAGAAATGGAGGGTGGAGGGGGTATTTATACCCGCGACAAGGCGGTTTGGGTGGTAAGGGCTGTTTAGGTGTCACGGAGGGGGAGGACTGAGCAAGAAAAGCTAGGAGGGGTAGTGGCAGGTCTAGTGGTGATGAGGATGAGCTAGGAGGTAGCTAGGGGGCTGCTATAGGCCGGTTGTGGTGTAGAGAGGCCGTGGGAGGCGGTTTGGTATAAGTAGCTTACAAGGAGGTGATGTACCTCCTTGCTTGGGTGCTTGGAGGTGCTTCTAAGCTGCTTAGGGTGTTTAGGGGTGGTTTAGGGTGATTATGGGTGGTTTAGTGGTGAATTAGTGGTGGTTTAGGGTGGATTAGTGATGATTAGTGGTGGATTAGTCAAGTAGGTGATGCACCTACTTGTGTGTGTGCTTAGAGGTGTTAAGGTGTTAGGTTGAGGTGCTTGAGGTGTTAGGGTGTTAGGTTGAGGTGTTTGAGGTGCTTATGTTTAGGTTTTACTTGTTTTAGTTAAGTTTAGACCTAGTTTCTACTTATTAAGTGTTTAAGGTTTTACCTAAGGTTTAGTGCCTAAGTTAAGTTCCTAAGTGTGTTTAGTGACTAATCCTAAGACCTAATGGGTTTATTCTAAGTGAGGGTAACTTATGGGAAAGGTTTGGGAGGGTTTGACCTAATTTTTGTAACCTAAATGACCTAAGTGTGTGTAGCGAGAGACTAGGGTTTATCCTATGGTTTAGTGCCTAGATTAGTGTCCTATGGGTGTCTAATAACTATTCCTAAGTTCTAAAAGGCTTATACTAAGTGGTAGTGACCTATGGGGAAGTTTTGAGAGGGTTTAGACCTAATTCTAGTTATCTATGACCTAGTTATGTTTTAGGGCTTATGGGGTTTGTATCTAAGTTCTAAAGGGTTTATTCTATAGCTTAATAGTCCTAATATATCCTAATATTCCTAAGGAAACTCTTACTTAAGCCTTGGACACATTTATACTAGTTAAACTAAGCATATAGGTTCAGATAAGCACATAATCCTACTTAAGTTTTAGTTTAGGGTTTATTAGGGTTTTATGTTATGTTTGGTGTTTTAGATTGGTGAATTACTTATTATGGTGTTGTTATGATTTTATGCTTGACATACCTGGGGTTTATAGGATGTAAGTGTTGAGTTATTTGACTTGTGTAGATACGTGAGCAGGTCTAGTGAGTCATGCAAGTAATAACATATATAAAAAACAAAAATTTACCTGGGAAATACCTACTATAGGTATTTGTAATGGGAATGATAGTAATGGGTGTTTGTGGTTTGTTATACAATCCCAAACACCCATTCCTAAATATACGGATATGTAAAAAGGACAAACGTACCCTTTCGGGCTATATATATTCCTAACCGCATCTACTAAGTTACTAATATTATATTCCTTTCGGGGCTATATATATTCCTAACCGCATCTACTAAATTAATCACTAAGATCCTAAAATCATTTACAATATTCCTAAATATACAAAGTTACTCAACAAGCTATATATATTACTAACCGCATCTACTAAGTTACTAACATTATATTCCTAACAAGTAACTCAACAAGCAACCTAATACTTAATTAATCAACAAGTAACTCAACAAGAAACTGTCTCGGCTAACAAAAACTCAACAAGCATAAAAATAAAAAACAATACGGATACGTAAAAAGGAACAACATACTGTCTCGGCTCTCGGGCTGTGGTCACTCGGGCTGCAAGGTTGTGGTCTCTCGGGCTGCAGTCAAGTGGAGTGGTCGTCGGCCTTGGGCTATATAAAAAGAGACCACATTTTAAGCGGTTGCTTAATACAATAGCTAAAAATATTGACGGCGACATGTCGTCGGGATACCAAAAGTTTATAAAAAAAATAAAAAAGGGACCACATTACTTCGCTGTCTCGGCTCTCAACTCTTGCTCTCGGCTCGATCTCGCTAGGTCTCAGCTGTATAAAAATAAAATAAAAAATAATAAAAATAATAATAATAACAGAAACAAAATCAAAAGATTATTAAACAACATCAAAACTTTAACAGAAAAATAACAAAATAACAAAAAAAAAAAAAAAAAAAAAAAAAAAAAAAAAAAAACCTTCGGAAGAATTAAATTGGAGAAGAAGCAGATGATGAATTAAATTGGAGAAGAAGAAGATGATGAATTAAACATGAGAGGGGAGGAGGATAGAATTAAACATGAGAGGGGAGGAGGAAATGCGCGTGCACAGTGGTGCGACTGTCGGAGGTGGTGACTGTGATGGTGTGGTGGTGGTAGTAGCAAATGTGGTGGTGTGGTGGTGTTGGCGGATTAGTGGTGGTGGTGTTCGTGGATTAGTGGTGGTGGTGTTGGTGGATTAATGGTCGCCGGCGGCTGGGGTGATGAGTTGTAGATCGATTTTTTTTTTGTTAAGTGAAAGTGATGATACCAGATCTGCTTTTAGGGTCCTTTTAATAATATTTTTAATAATACCGATGACAAGTCGTCGGTATAATAAAAAGCTTTTTGTCGTTTTGCAGTTTGGTGGGGCACTTGAAAATTTTCGGGGGATTTTTCCAAAAAACTGCCGGCGAATGTGCGTCGGTATTTTTAATATAATTAAAATTTATTATCTTTTATAAAAAAAAAAAAAAATTAGTATAAATTATTTTATTTAATATATAATTAAAATTGAATAATTTTATTTAAAATTGAATAATTTTATTTAAAATTAAAAAAATTATTTATAATAAATACTTTTAGTTAATTTATAATTAAAATTAAATATTTTATATTTAAAATTAAATACTTTGGTTTATACTTTAATTAAACACATTCAAAAAAAATTTGGATTAATAAAAATAAATTACTTTTATTTAAAATTAAATACTTTTATATTTAAAATTAAATAATTTAGTAAATACTTTATATTTAAAATACTTTTATACTTAATTAAACACATTCAAAAAATTTACCGGGACACTTCGGACGGCCACTTTTTTTCAACTACAAATAATAAAAAACAATTTAACAATTGGTTTCAAATGTAGGTTGCATGTCACGTTTTAAACGAACGATCCGAGATGTTATGGCTGGTTATACACGAGATGTTAAACGAACGATCCGAGATGCTATGGCTGGTTATACACGAGATGTTAAACGAACGATCCGAGATGCTATGGTTGGTTATACACGAGATGTTAAACGAACGATCCGAGATGCTATGGGTGGTTATACACGAGATGTTAAACGAACGAGTCGAGATGATATGGTTATACACGAGATGTTAAACGAACGATCCGAGATGCTATGGCTGGTTATACACGAGATGTTAAACGAACGATCCGAGATGCTATGCTTGGTTATACACGAGATGTTAAACGAACGATCCGAGATGCTATGGGTGGTTATACACGAGATGTTAAACGAACGATCCGAGATGCTATGGCTGGTTATACACGAGATGTTAAACGAACGATCCGAGATGCTATGGCTGGTTATACACGAGATGTTAAACGAACGATCCGAGATGCTATGGTTGGTTATACACGAGATCTTAAACGAACGATCCGAGATGCTATGGTTGGTTATACACGAGATGTTAAACGAACGATCCGAGATGCTATGGTTGGTTATACATGAGATGTTAAACTAACGATCCAAGATGCTATGGTTATACACGAGATGTTAAACGAACGATATGAGATGCTATGGTTATACACGAGATGTTAAACGAACTATCTAAGATGCTATGGTTATACACGAGATGTTAAACGAACGAGTAAAAATATTGGTGCCAAAAATTTCCCACCAAAACATTTCCCACCAAAATACTGGCGCCAAAAATTTCGCACCAAAACATTTCCCACCAAAATATCTGCTCTTATATACTAAGATATTATCCACACAACTTCACAACATCTTACACTCAAAACCACTCAACCTCACAACCACAAACACACACTGTTATCATGGTGAAGATGGCGGAATTTGAAGCTTTTCCTTGTCCTTGTAGATGAGGAGACGTAATTCTGCGAGAATCGCAAAAATATTACTCCCGTGGTAAACTATACTACTGTTTGTTGTTGTTTGTTGTTGTTGTTGTTGTTGTTGCTGCTGTCTGTTGTGTTATTGTTGTTGCTGTTTGTTGTGTTATTGTTGTTGTTGTTGTTGTTTAATAAAATGTTGTTTTTGTTGTAAAAACTGATATCGAACGTGTTTATCTTTTTTTAATTCAGACATAAATCTACTAGCTTCCTGTTAATGCAATAACTAACATAACATTTAAAACACGAAATACATTAAACGTTAAAGTTAAGACACTGTAAACTAAAATAACTAACATAAAATTTAAAACACGGATTACATTAAACATTAAACTTAAAACATGAAATACAAAAGTACGATTAATAGAAACTACGATACAGTAATTAAAATAAAACTACGAATTAAGAAAATGAATCATCTGAGACCCAGCCATCCTCCTCACTCGAAGAAGACTCTAATGGTACAGGGCCAAGCCCCATAGCCCATCGGCGTGGCGGTTCTCTGTTTATCTGCGCCGTATGAGCAGCTTCCCCAGCCCTACGAGCAGCTGCCACACGTTCTTCGTCTTCTTCAACCTCTCTAAAGAATTGCAAATCTTGCTCGAAGAGTTCTTCATCAGTCAAGCCAAATGTATTGGGTTGGTTTTCCACTGGTGGATTGCTTACCGGTTCATTCTTAGCTGGAGTGTTTTGTTGTTGATTTCCATTTTCTGCAGGTGGAGTGTTTACAATCACCGATTCGTTTGGAGGACTTGGGAATTGTTGCGAGAAATCCTTGTGAGGAGGACTTGAGAATTGTTGCGAGAAATCTTTGCGAGACATCGAGAATGGGACTTGGGAGTTTTAATTTTGTGAGTTTATGTGTGTTTTACCGAGTTAATGATTATTGGTATATATAAAGTAAACAATTTGGCGGGACAAAGGAAAATGAGACGGGAAAATAAATACCGACGTCATGTCGTCGGTAATAAATAGGTGGGAAAAAACCCCGCCCAAATATTCGCTTTTATTCGCAAGCCAAACGACGAAAAAATGTTCAATTATATCCCGATGTCATGTCGTCGGGATATTTACAAACCTAACTTACTTAAACGCTAATAAATGCTAATCAAAACTCTAATCGTAATAACTTTTTATTTAAGCAAAATACCGACGCCAAGTCGTCGGGAAATTCTTGGCGGGTCAAATTCCCGCCCAAGTTTTCGCAATTATTGGGAAAGTCAAATTTAACCAAAAAAATACCGACGAATTGGCGTCGGGATTTTAAAATCCAAAAAAATCAACGTGAGTTTGGCTCGGTCAAGCGATTTTTTTGTCGTTTAGTGTAATATGCCGACGCCCTTTGTGTCGTCGGGATTTTTTTGTCGCCGGTTCTCCTTATTCTAGTAGTGTCTATTGAGTGTGGACCCCACTCCACTCTATTGAGTGTGGACTAGAATAAATGGTTATCGCCTTATCGGATGCCCATCGTTTATCGATGAATTTCCATGGCCTTGCTCATCATAATCACCCTTCTACTATGTTTTAACGCCGATAAAGTCCTTCCGTGCTTAAACTACTGGTACTTCTCTACGGCGATCTTACCTCGCTATTGGAGTCTCCATCAAGTATGTTAACATTCGGTTTCATTCATTTTGCTATTTTATCCATGTCTATACTACATTATAATGTATTTTGGACTATTCTATAATTAGCAAGACTTAAAAATTCAGACTCAAACTTGCTAATTATAGAATAGTCCCAACTATGGCAATCACTCAGTCTAACTATAATAGAATTACAACAAACTTAACAGAAATAACAAATTAATAACAATCTCTGAGAGTAATATTATATTATAAATGACATAAGAGCTTGTGAAACACACATTATTTTCTAAACACATTTAATTTCAGCTTATTCGAATAGAGATCACATAGTTTTAGTTCATAATAATAAAACATATAATGAAAAACATTTGCTCCCAGTCAAAGAGTACCCGCCGTCGCATTCGGGTAACGTTCTAGTATTATTCTTATATCTGCATCCAATGGATACTGTATGACTAAGAATTGAAGTGTCATATTATAAAAGAAGTTATAAAATTATAATCATGTTAAACCATAATTGAACTTTTAATGATTCAATGTTGTGACCTGGACTAAAAACCAGACTTCAGCCAAAACTGTAACAACCTCTGCAGTCTAGAGGCCTAATGTTGTTTCTTTGTTTTAACTTACAAAAGTGAAATTAGGTCCAAATTTTGCTATAATTCCAACAGAACTTGGATTTGTTTAACGACCGACTACTTTATAACTTACACAATTAATCTTCAGTCGAAAGTGTATTATCTAGCTTGATAGTTTCAAATGGGTAGATACCAGCTAGCCCATGCATTCATTATATTCGACTGCATAAAACATTCCAATGTGTTTTTAAGATGATTTTCGTGATGAAAGTGGACAACAGATGCTAGTAATCTAGCATCTTAATCTCCATATGTTTAGACTTTAGATATAAATGCAATATGTAATTTTCATTATTATTAATATGTTTAGATTTTAGTATAGATTCATGAATTTGATATTAGGGTTCATACGAGGCTAATGAAAGATTAATATTCATAACATGTGAAACAAGGTAACAATATTTGATAAAATCATGTATTTTATTTTGTTTTTAACCTTATACTCTCCCGTCACATAATAATTGTCAACTTTGTTTTTTTTAGTCTTTTTTGTTCAACTTTGATCATAAATATTTTAATTTGTGTTATATAATATTTGATAAAAATTATTCCAATTAAAATACATTTAAAACGCAATTCATTCATATATTTTTTCATCAAGTATTATATAACACAAATAAAATATTTATAGTTAACGTTGAATAAGAAAGACTAAAAAAGTCAAAGTAACACTTGTTATGGGACGGAGGTAGTACTATTTATTAGTGACAAGATATTACAGGTGTCATTTTAGTTTAATTTTTACGTTAACGAGACACAGTATTTAGTTCATGAAAAAGGTTAAAGAAAAGCTTTTAATATGTCATCGAAATGAGCTTAATAATATAATACTTCTGATACTTTTACGATTTTTAATTCGTATAAGAATATTAAGAAAGTGGAAAATGTTGATTGAATGAATTAATTTTAGAATTTTAAGGGTTGTTTGGTTAGGGTAAATTTAAGGAATTTGGTGGAATTGTAAATTCAAATACTTTGAATTCTCTTGGTTGGTTCAAGTTAATATGTGAGGCCATGACATTTAAATAGATCAAATGAGAAGTTTTTCATTTCCTCATATTAGTAAGAGATTTAAAATTTCAAGACTTCACGGTACTTTCATTTGCTTAACATATTTAAAAGTGTCCGTTTATTAAGAAATGCTCATCATCCTTTTCTGACATTTCTTAAACCAAACACTTGCTAGTATTTCAAATCTCATATCTTATATTGTAGAATTTGAATTTCTATTATTTAAAATCTGTAAACCAAACGCCCCCTTATAATTTTTCCCTTTAATAAGAGTAAATTGTAAAAATCGTCCCTGTGGTTTAGCTAAATTGCAGACACAATACCTACTTTTTCGAAATTTAATGCATTATCTCTACGGGGAATTTTGGGCTGCACGTTCAGTCACTGTCTGAAGTTAAATGACTAAAATACCCTTTGGCTAAAGCGAAAGAAGATAAAGGTATTTTAGTCATTTCAGTTTAGCCAAGGACGAAATTTCCAACCCAAAGTTCGACTTACGACGATGCCTGCACTTTCGAAAATGTAGGAACCGCGTCTGCAATTTGGTCGGACGACTTTTGCAATTTACCCCTTTAATAATTCAGTGTTAATTAACAAAGGTTGGTCGATCGGATGACTCACACTTGTGCGTATTATAGAATAAAAAAAACAAGAGAAAATTCCCTACATAGCCCAAAGTTGAAAGAGTAATCCACTTTCTATCACAAAAGAAAACTAAATTCTCAAAATAGACCAGTGCGACTGACCGACTGTGTGACTCCATGAACTTTTTGACACGTGCCCCCAAACTACAATGAGTTGTTGAATTCTTTTGCTAAAATGATATTTTGTCTATTGTAAAATGACAAATATACCTTTAACTTATTTTTTAAATCTTGATTGAAAGTCCTGTACCTGATGCATTAACCATTTGTAACTCTTGTTTTACCACTTATAACTTCATCTCTCATTTATCTTTTATTTTCTTTATCATCATTATCATCAACCTTACAACTCCAAGCAACATTTTTTATCAGCATCTTGACACCAACTCAAGACATTTTACAAAACATGCTGAAACAAGTGCATGGATACATAAAATCACAAACTACACGAAGATGCATAGGCGCAGCTATGTATAGTTTGGGGAGGGTGGTGGCCCCCCTAGAAAAAAATTTTAGTAGTGTACTTTTCATGCTATTTGTATGCTAAATTCTTATATTATACTTTTTGTCCCTCCTAATATAGAAGAATTATCTTAAGGGCCCTCCAAGAATTTATGTTGTAGCTCCGCCACTAGACGATGCATGATTCTATCTTGTATCTCCTAAAACCACCACTGCGACTCACAAAACCACCACTACTCAACTGTAATTTGTATAACAATAATGGAAAAAGACTATACTCAATGTTCAAAACTTGTTGAATTAATATCAACGTACAACTATCTGGCACTTGCACTCCGATACGACAAAAGGTACAAGACTTGCGATCAACATTTTTTTATCACCAAGAACAAAGGGGTTGTTTCGGTTGGTGGTAGTGGTCGGGGTGGGTGGTGGGTTGTGAAGTGTTTCACCAGAAGTTGGTGGTGGTGGCCGGTTACGCAGTGGTGGTGGTGGTGACCGGAGTATTGTGTGTGAAGAATGAGGAGGATAAGATTTAAAATTGATTGATATTTTTTTATGCAAAATGTACGAGTATTAAAGTAAAAGGCACAAATGTGTAAGTTTGGTATAATATGTGACTAAAAGAGTATTTTTGGTTTTTATAACCTGACAAAACAAATTCTGACAATAAAACCTCAACTAACACTTGTACTTTATTACTAAAAAAAAGACACGTGTCAAGATTTTAGTCGAGTAGTGCAGTTGGTCAGTTACACTGATTTATTTTGTGAATTTGATTTTTTTAACTAGAAAATGAACTATCTTTTCATTTTTGGGCTATTGAAAAAAGAATTTTTTTTTTTTTTTTTTTTTTTTTTTTTTTTTTTTTTTTTACTTTTGTCATAATTTTTGTAAAGGTTTATGTCAGTTTTTATTTCTTATTTTTATTCATTTAAATTTTTTTTACTTATTAAACTTTATATTTTATATTTCTTACTTTCAGTTTCGTATTGTTATAATAAAAACATTATTAGAAAAATAAAAATAAAATTAAAAAAAGGTATCAATGGTGTTTTTGGAAAGGTATAGATAACTTTCCCTTTTTTTGTAATGTTTCTATTGAACTTTTGGCTTTTGCGGTGCTTTTATTATTATATTTTTTGTAATGTTTCATCCAACTGTGTGTATATTTTACATCTCGGATGACAAGTTGATTACTAAATTAATGCCTCTACGGCTCTACTACACAAATAAGGCAGTGTTCACTATTCTGATTTAGGAATATGTTATTTTTGAACCACAACACGACATCAAAGATTAATTTAATCCAACCACTTACCTAAGGGATACCTTAGCTCACACTACAGATCAATCTTGATTTTAGAAGTTGAAATTGATATCCTTAAGCCCAAAACATGTTATGTTCAGTTTTCTACATTCGATTAAAGACATGCTATGAAATCGTATTCTCACAATACGTAAGACTGACATGTTTGTACACTTTTTATCATATTATTTCACAAAGGTGTTTCGACCTTTTGAATAACAATACAAATTCAGATTAATAATGTACATACGTTGCATGAGTAAATCAATACACTTTCCAATAATAAAGTAGCAAACACAACAATATTGATTAAATCGATCAATACACTTGCATAATTAAATCGATAAATAATACAGTTGTCAAATACGTCACATTAATAATTAAGTAGCAAACACAAGAACCTATGTCACTCGTACATATTTTTTCTTAATCCTATAGAAAATGCATAAGATTTCATAATGTAGTTCACATTTGTAAACACTTGCACTTATAAAATTTATTTAAAAGCATATCATTTTTGCACATATAATGGTTACAAAGTGCACGAGCATAAACCTTATCTACACGTACGTACAAATTAATTTAGGTATGTCAAACTTTTATGTTTTTAGGTGTAGACATTTTTCCGCCATTATTTACAAATGTTAGAAACGTGTGTATATGCATATTTGTTGCAGCCAGGGCGGAGCCACATGGGAAGGATCAGAGGGCGATGCCCTCAACGAAGTTCTAGAAGAGAGGCTAATATAGTATGAAAAAAAAAAAAAAAAAAAAAAAAAAAAAAAAGTAGAGATAATGTCAAGTGCACTCGCCTTTGAAATCCGAGAGACCCAAAGTGAATGACTTAAATTAGTGCCCTTGGTACATTAAATTACTAGTAATATTTTTTCTTTCACAAACTTTAAATTACAAGTACAAACTTTATAAATATGTACAATAAAATGCTTAATGTATACTTATAATAATATTGCTTATATCGGTAAATACAATCTACGAACATGGGGCTATCAATATATACTTAAGGACTTAATATCTTTTTTCCTATTATTATTTAGCTTTCTTATTGCTTTTTAACCGGTTTAGTATATAACGAGCTGTGTTCAATGTGTTCTTTTTGATCGAATGTTTAGTTATTGACAGTGTTTTGAAACCCGGGTTGACTCGGCCGGGTTAACCGGTTCGACCGGTTCCGGCTAAAAAAATGGGTAAAAAGAACCTGGGTTTCTAAAACCGGGTTAACCGGTTAGACCCGCCGGGTTTTGAGTGACCCGGGTCAACCCGGTTCTTGAAACCCGGCCGGGTTTCTTTTTTTCAAAATTTTTGAATAAAAACCCGGGTTGACCCGGTGGTCGAACCGGTTGACCCGGTCGGAAAAATAAAAAATTAATAAATTGAAAACCGGGTTGACCTGGCGCCCTGTGACTCGACCGGGTCGACTTAGAACCCGGTTTTCAAAACATTGGTTATTGACCATGAAGATTAATTTTGTCAAAAATGTTCAAAACATTACGAACCTTAACGAATTTTTTAAATAGACTGCTTTTACTAGTGTTGGTGTTTTAATTTTTTTCACCTTGAACAAAACCCGACCCGACTTGTTTTGAGCTAAAATAAAAGATATAAAGTCGTCTTATTGTTGTTGCCCTCTATTGTTAAATTTTCTCGCTTCGCCAACTTGCAGCGATGTCGATCCGTGAAGATGCTTTTCACGTATTATTATTTCTTTAATTTGTATAATATTGTATGCTGATAAGGAAATGTCGGCGGTGTTGTTCCTTATATTACCACCTTATATTACCACCTTATCATGAGACTTGAAATAATTCAAACTGAAATGTTATATCAATTATTCTTCCTCCCTGTGCCGCTCTTGGCTCTGATAATCGCAGTACGATCACGAGCCAAGGCAGGCACAAGTCAAAAAAGACAAAACCTTCCACCAGGACCATACTCATGGCCAATATTAGGCAACCTTCCCTACATGCTAAAAGGACCTCATATCTACTTAACTGAGTTAGCCCGTTCCTACGGCCCCTTATGTTCCGTGAAGCTCGGTACTCATTTATTCGTCATCGGGTCGTCTCCCATGGCTGCAACCGAGATCATGAGATCATTTGATCGAGTTCCTAGCTCCCGATGGGTGCCTAAAGCTGGTCAAGATGGTTTACAGGAGTATTCACTTATTTGGGCCACACTGGAAGGCTTTGAGGTCATTATGTCGAAATGAGTTATTCTCGGCTAAAGGGCTAGAGTTGCAAGCTTATATACGCGAGAAAAACGTAGATGAAATGGTGGGATTCCTCAAGTTTAAACAAGGGAAAGTTGTGAACATTCGAGAACTAGTGTTTGCTTCGACTGTTAATATACTTGGTAACATTTGTTTCTCGAAAGGTTTCATTGGTTTAGATTGTGATAAGAAGGAAAGTAGAGGATTAAAACGAGCTCTTTATAGGTTAATGAAACTTGGAACTGTTGTTTAAGTGTCGTATGTGGGGTGATAGGATATCATGATAGCAATTAGAAGTCACGAGTATGAACGCTTTCAGATCGATTAAATTGGAGTGGATACCAATTAACGACCGGATAAAATCTAATTGATTCAAGTTTGTGTATGTTTTTATCTTTGCAATTCGAATGGTTTCTGTCCCCTTCTGTCTTTCTGTATCTTCAATCAGAACTTTTATCTGATCAAAAGGGATTTAGGGTTAACTGCCTTTTGGCAGTTTCAAGGTTTCAAGCTGTCAAATTTAGTCCCTCAATTTCCGAAAATTTAATTTTCTGAGGAACTTTTGACATAGCAACTTAGTTTCAAGGTTTCAAGTTGCCGCCCCTTGGACCCTGCTTCTCTCAGGGGCGTTGCCCCCGAACCCCCACCAAGGGGGCTTCCGCCCCCTTGGAACCCCCGTTAGTCCAGTTAATATTCATATAAGTGTCGACCCTTATATGCATATTAAACTCAATCTATTTTACACTAAAATACCAACAAACCTCCCCCATTTTAGTGTAATCATAAATTAACTAACTAGTTCACAGCAAACAATCAAACTAATGCATAAATGAAATGTCGAAACGATTGAATTTCATATTAGTATATTACACATTCCAAATATTCGGATATCAAGGTTTCCCGAAAGATTGAACCTTGTAATATCACTATTGAATACATGAAGATAATATACACATTAGTTTTACATACACAATTTCTTACTTGACACATTATTTTACTAGCCTATGTCCCTATCCTTTCTTGAGTACATCGAAGCCAAGTCCCAACTTCTTGAAGCAGCTAAACTTCGTACTCATATAGGTAGTTCTTTTAATCTCGCAACTGCAAATGCAATTTTTCAAAAGAACTATTAAGAAGAACACTTCAACCTTCTTTATCTTGCAGAACCGAACACATACCTTTGGGATTATTTAATGTTGTGTTCCAAACTCTAGATGTTAAGCTTTCCACATTCAAAATTCAGCACCTAACGTCATATTAGGTGGGAATTGGGTATCTTAACATGAGAGCTTTTATATGGACTTTAACCCCAATCCCACAGCTGATCCTTTCACGAGATCTCTACATAACCCTTTGGTTAAATGATCAGCTAAATTCCGACTTTGTGCACTACGTCTCTTGCAAACCACTTTGTTAAGTAGTAAGCTATTGATATTATACAAATGGTAACCTTGACTTTTAAACATAACACAATGTTTAATAACAAGTCCTTTAACCATTCTACTTCTTTAAACAAGAAGCTAAAACAACAATTCATGATGCCAAAGTTAACCACTTTGTACAAATTTATTTCTATGATCCCAAAATTACCACACCAAATGTGAAAATACATTCACCATTGAAAGTGTAATCTTTTTGATCAATTATCCAACTTAATTGCATCAATAATTGTATCCTTTCTAAACTACTATAATCCATAGTTTTTATTCAAAGTACTTAAGTACTTACAGTGGCCAAACATGTCAAGCAAATGACGCCCTTTTAACTATCAACATATTGTCTAATATACAAATACTTTGTATCCATTAGGCAAATAAGTTGGTTAGATATCCTTTGGCTAACATCATTGGCTACTTGGATAAGATATTACTCCATTATAAGTAGCAACTTTTAAATCAAAGTGTGCCCAAACACATTTGTTATTACAAACAAATAATTACACATTGAGCAACTTAATTCAAAACAAAACCACAGGCCACAAGCCAATACAAGCATGTACAAAACATAAAAATTGCACAGGGACCCAACACGAAAATTTAGATCATACACTTCTTTAAACTAAGAAGCATCAAATAAAGTATCTTGATATCATCATTAGATACATTGCGCAACGTTTGTCCTTTGATCCCAAAACTATCTCTACCAAGCGTAAAATTCATCGCTTGTAGATTCATAGTCTCCTTATACTATCAAATATGTTGATCAATACTTGTTTCATTAAGAGATCTAATCTATGAACAAAGTAGTTCCAATTAGATTTTCAATTCTGTTATATATAATTTAACATGGTTCTCAACCATTCACATAACCATGACTTTTAAATTTAAAAATCATTATGAACAGTGTCATGCAATTCATACAGAATGTATCACACTCATTTAAATTGCACATTTAACAATTTCATATCATTCCAACATCTATGGAATGTGAATATCTCAATTCCAAAAAAGATATCCGTCATCGGCAATCCGCAAATGCCAAATATTGGTTCTACTAATTGGTGATTACAATTAAATATAGATTCCAAGTAAAAATGATTCACAAGGGGAATTTGTATCATACTGGAACTGAGCCACAAGTATATTTGCTATTTAAACAAATAGTCACCATCCATGTCGATTAATATTAATTAAGAGAAGTCTGTATATGTTGATATACTATACGTGCACACAGCACACATTATACGCATGGATATTGTTCTTGGATATCAAAAAAGCAAAGATAACCACCAAAACATAGTTAATATTCAATTCTAACGAATTCATGTATGCTATATCATTTACGCTTCCTGATGACAATTATTATCATTTCACATACAATACAATCTTAATGTCAAGTATTATATTAAGATCATCATCAAAAACTGACGTAATAATATTATCACAACCATACATAGTCATGCAAACTAAATAGATAGTTTTACCATGTTAAGTAATCAATCATGATGCCATTCATAGTTCATAAGTTGTAGAAATTTATATCTTTGATCCAAGATTCTACATTCACACCAAATTGTGAAAATCCTGCCATAGTCTTTTCATCAACTATACAACTTGCATCATCAATTCATCAGTTACATGTTGAATGATCCCCAAAACCAAAATCCATGTGGTTTTAGTCAAGTACAAAGTACTTAACTTTCAACATCACAATATTTATTGTAAACACAAACTTGAGCCATATTTTTAGTAAGCTTCAAGTAATTACACACACTGGTCATTAGACAACATAGATGTCGATTAAACCATGTGAACCATCAAAATTCATTATGTGAATTACCCACAGTGTCATGATATTAAATGACTATTATGCATACATCATTACATCAAACACCATGATCGAGCATCAGAAGTAACATTAATAATGACAAGAAACTTCTAGCATACAAAACATCCTTGTGTTATCACAGTAAACAAGCGATCATGTTTCTCAAAATGTTACTGCAAGCTACCAGCTAGATTGACAAATTGATAACATATAACATAAATCAATTGCCAACCTTTAGTACAAAATACCTTTTTGATTATTCCTTAACGAATATCGAAACTGCTGTTAAAATACTTCATGTATTAACATTTCAATCGAAACTTTTCCATAACTAAATATATTGTGTTCTTACACATATTTGTTATGGTATAATAACAGCCATAACGGCTACAAACTGTAAGTCTCATGCCGGTAAAACATACTCTGTAAATTATGTTTTCTTTTAATCAACACATGAACATAATTCTTGTTCACCACTTGATTCAGTTGATTGTAATTCTAGAAAACAAAATAACGTTGCACTTTTACATTTACACTAAAAGTAATATACGAAAACTCAAGTGCACATGTTGACATTAAATACGGCCAAGACTTGCTCCAAATCGTTTTCGACAAAAACAAGCTGCTAGAACGGTTCCTCGCATGCCAACAATTTAAAGTTACCGGCAAATTATACTTTACGGATCGCTCTTTGATCATTAAAGTAAACACATACATTTTAATCCATCTAATAGTCCATCTTTCATGCAAGCATGTCAATACATAACATGAGTTTTTTCATCAGAACATATATATTTTCTTGATTAACTTATCATATCTTTAATATAATATCTATGTGGTTTTAATCTATCAATTCTTATAAAAAGAACATAGTGTATGCAGATTAAACACATAATTTTACCATGTTAATCATGTTACATATGTGTCATGTATTCAATAGATATATATGTTCAAAATATAAATAGAATTATGCATGATGATAGACACTTCGTTATCTTAATCAATCAAAAGAAGCGTACCGTACTCCGATGTTCGAAGGAATTCTACTTTACCGAATATCCAAAATAAATATATACGTATATCTCCCAGTATCATCCCTTGTAAGTATAAACCATATTACTAATCACACCATTCGAATATACTTCCAACAAAGTGGCCCTTCTTTCCGGATTACAAGATACCCTTCTAAACATGCCATGTGTTCCAAATTCTTATGTCTTCTCACATATTCACCAATCCATATTATCAATAAAGTATTGTATCAGATAATATGGTTAATCATATCCTTCACAGAATCAGGGTTCGTCATCTTCAAAAATTTAATCGATCTTTGTTGTTTAAGTGTCGTATGTGGGGTGATAGGATATCATGATAGCAATTAGAAGTCACGAGTATGAACGCTTTCAGATCGATTAAATTGGAGTGGATACCAATTAACGACCGGATAAAATCTAATTGATTCAAGTTTGTGTATGTTTTTATCTTTGCAATTCGAATGGTTTCTGTCCCCTTCTGTCTTTCTGTATCTTCAATCAGAACTTTTATCTGATCAAAAGGGATTTAGGGTTAACTGCCTTTTGGCAGTTTCAAGGTTTCAAGCTGTCAAATTTAGTCCCTCAATTTCCGAAAATTTAATTTTCTGAGGAACTTTTGACATAGCAACTTAGTTTCAAGGTTTCAAGTTGCCGCCCCTTGGACCCTGCTTCTCTCAGGGGCGTTGCCCCCGAACCCCCACCAAGGGGGCTTCCGCCCCCTTAGAACCCCCGTTAGTCCAGTTAATATTCATATAAGTGTCGACCCTTATATGCATATTAAACTCAATCTATTTTACACTAAAATACCAACAGGAACGACTCCGAATATAGCGGATTTTTATCCTATATTTGAAGGGTTGGATCCTCAAAGGTTAAAGAAGACGACATTAGAGGCTATGAATGAATCATTTAGCGTATGGGAGCATATAATTAAGGATAGGAGAGATGCAAGAGAAGCTGATAAAGGGGTTGGTTTAGATGAACAAGATTTTCTTGACACCATGCTTAGATGTGGATTTTCAGATCTTCAGATTAATCAGTTGACTGTTGTAAGTGGTTCTCTTTTATAAAAATTCATGTTTAGTAAAACAGTAATATATATGATAACTACACAAATATTGAATAAGACCTTTCACTGTGTTGTATGTATATATTAAGATGTTCACAAGTAAAAAAATTGTTATAGGAATTGTTCTCAGGAGGAACACATAGTACAGCTTCAACAATCGAGTGGGCTTTAGCTGAGTTGATCAAGAACAAAGAAGCTATGTTCACAATTCGAGAGGAGCTCATGAAAGAAATTGGTTCGACAATGTACATAAAGGAATCACAGGTCTCTCAGCTTCCTTATTTGCATGCTTGTGTTAAGGAAACATTGAGACTACACCCACCGGCACCACTGCTACATCCACAAGCTATCCTAGAAGAGTGTGAAATCATGAATTATACAGTCCCTAAGAATTCTCAGCTAATAATTAATGTTTGGGCAATGGGACGAGACCCAAATCTTTGGGAAGATCCTTTGTCCTTCAAACCGGAAAGGTTTTATGGCTCTAAAGTGGATTTTAAAGGGCAAGATTTCAAGTTCCTACCTTTTGGTGTTGGAAGGAGGATGTGTCCTGGTTATCCCTATGCTATTAAGCAGATCCACCTTATGTTGGCTTCTTTAGTCCAAAACTTTGATTGGTGTCTTCCAAATAACATGGAAGATCTTTCCAAATTAGACATGAGTGAGAACTTTGGCATAATTTCACAAAGGAAAAAGCCTTTAATGGTTATTCCCAAATGCAGATGTTGAAGTCTACTTGAAGCTTGGATTACTATGGCCCCTGGTTCAACCAATTCAGCTGACAATGCCGGTTTAAACGTGGAATCAAGCGCTACCTCGTCTTTGTTTCCTTGAACTACTTTCCACTTTCAAGTGTGTTTAGTTTTTCCTATGGCTTTAATTTTTCGTCCACAGAATAAGTTCACTTAGTTGTACGTGGGATAACTTGTGTGTATTATTACTGTGTTGTTTACTTAATTCAGAATTTGTAGTCTGTCTATATAGTTATTTTTCTTAATTTCTGATCATGATTGTAGGTATTAAGTTATGTTCTAAACCTTGCAATGCCTTAGATTAAAATTGGAGTGATCAATCAAATCTAATGTTAACAATCTATCATAAAGAGAAAGCAATCTATCATAAAGAGAAAGCAAGAAAACACAAAATCCTATCATGACTAATGCGCTAGCTCAACCATAAGGCCTCTAGAGCAAGGGCTTTAGCTCGGACGTTTTTAAGGCTTCAAATTTTAAAATTCGCCGTATGCGTTTGTCTTTTTGAACAACGATTGTTATCATGTACAGAAGCTAGAAGTATACATGAGAGGATTACAAAAGTAGATTGGACTTGAAATCAAGTCGGTCTAAGACGGACAGAAATATTTACTCCTATTACAAATCCAAGAGTGAGATAAGGCTTTTACATCGGCATCTAAAATGTTTTTCCTAAGCAATTTTGGGTCAAAGCCAACACGATTCTGATAAATTTCAAATGATCGAAAAGGTGGCTTGGGCTACAACGTCGAAGCATTTTTTGGTCAAGGGAGGAAAATTGAAGTTATCTGAGTACGAGATTATGCTTTCCATATTTTTCGGATAATCCAAGATACCACACCATTTGAACACTGAAGACCAAAGATTACAAGCCACAAAATAATCAATGAAGAGATGAGGAGTTGTTCTTAAAGCCTCATCACGCATAGGGCACTTAGAGAATCCAAATCAATTCATTTTCGGTCAAGTTCCATCTAGTAGAAAGCCAATGTTTGCCTAATCGCCACATGAAACATTAAATTTGAATAGCAACAATTTATTTCCCCTGATCATTTTCATTGAAAATAAAATACTGATCTTGTCAATGGATTTTCTCATGGTAGCTACCAAGTAGATGATTGAATTGTCGAGCAAGCAAATCCATTTGGCAGGAGAAGAAATGAGGTTAACGTTTTGAAGTGAGGTGAGTATGTAATATGTTCATTAAAGGGGAGTTTTTTTAGCCTACGTTCAATGAGCCTGCGCCAGCCCAATTAAACACTAGCAGCCCGTTCAGTAAACCAATTCTCTCATTTACTTTGTTATTTGTAATGCTCGAGCTCGAATCACAAGGTATTTTTAAGCCTTGGGCTCAGCTTGTTTACGAGATAAATTTAGTTTTGAGTAGTGATTGAGATACCTAAATTATGTGCCTAAGCCTGTGTGGTATCATCTTGACAGCCGCAGTCATAGAACCCAATTTTTTTACAAACTATCAGGATAATGCTGCACATCTTTATGCATACAATTTAGGTCTCTCAATCATTTTTCTTTAGTTTTTCTTATTCTGTTTTTAAAATGTCAAAATGTAAAAAATGTGTTTATGATGTTATTTTAATGTATGTATATTAAACGACGTGGAGCTTATTTGACACATCCAAATAAGTGAAGCAACTCCATCAAATTATTCAACGCATAACTATACCATTATAATATACTTATATACGTAAAAGCTCGTTTAGGCTTGCAAGTCTAACCGAGGTCGAAGTTTGAAGATCGAGCTCGTTTATCAAATGAGCCTCATGTTAAGATCGAGCTCGGGCTCGAGCTCATTTATTTCAAGATTGAGTCGAGCTATTAGTGAGCCAAGCTCTAGTAATTCGGTTCATACAATTTCTTGAACAGACATAATCCCACCATAAACCATTCCAAAAGCAAAATGTTGAGCCACCCTATCTTTCTTGAGAAAATGTTTATTAAATCAAGGGTTTAGCTCGTTTTTAAATGTTACTTTTACAAATGACTTAGTTATAGTATTTGTATGAGAAAAACTACTCGTATAATACCCGAGTTTATGTTTTGCGCTAATATGATAATTGGGGTAATCGATAACTGACTAAACTGGCAAAAAAAAAATGACATTGTATCATTATTAGTGGTCTAGGCCACTAATCACACGCTCGAATCAAGCCCAAACACTAAACAGTTTGCAAAGTCAACACTGACTAGAACAACATAAAGCCAAGCCGAGCTAGGCCTAGTAATTCTTCTCATGCAGCATAGTACATGCACAAAGAGACAACTGTTCCAACTGTCGCTAACGGTTAAGATGTACGAGTCTGACATAACAAAGTGGGAAACACACGATCAACAAAACAGGAGAGCAGAGCACTCTCACGTACGAGCTAAATGACGCATGACACATGTCATCCTTGTGTGCTCTCGGATGGTCAACATTTGGCCCTCTAGCAGCTGTTGATCATCCCTCAAAAGGTTTATCTCTAAACCCTACAAGCCTCTTTATAAAAGGAGAGCAATACACACAACTTTAAAAGTTTCACACACTTGGGCAAATACTGCCTCACAATATTGTAGTATGGTTCTTGTTTAAGTGTTACCCTAGCTTCTTGATCTATATCAATCTCATTGGGTCCTTACCATTCAACACGAAAAACCAAACAACAAAACCATTCCCATCCCATCTCTAAACCGATTTACAAACCATACGTAAACACATTTTTTTCCTTTTATGTCCACATCACTTAAACTTATATCGAAGCACCCTTTTCAATTATTGTTCACTGATCTAAACGCCATATTCTTCAGCCTCTTTCAATGCCACCACCACATACCTCCATCACCACACACCCAACACAACCCTCTACACATACCCCACGACCACCGCACAGACTCGCCACTATCCATGATTTGCTTGATTGGAGGCGAAATATCCATTAGTGACGATGATTTAGATTGTTTGGGAGACTATTTATCATCATTCCAACGATGTTTTCATGGATACTATTAAAGAGGCATACGAGCGAAGGAAATGCAAGATGATAGGAATCCAGTACAAAGCACCACCGAGCATTATAGTGGAAAGATTTGAGGTGAGAAGGTAAATTGTTGGCAACGAGGACCAATATGTCACAATGAAGGAGGTCGAGTATGACGAGTTACCAAGAAGCGAGGAGAATGTGGCTGGCATAATAACGGGGTTGATGCAAGCGAAACTTGAGGGTCATGACAAGAGTCACGTAAGATGGAAAAGAGTAAAACTTAACGACTCATAAATAAACAAAAGTGCTTACCGGTAGACAACCCGTGCATTTTTTATTTCGTTTTGAACTTTATTTTTTAGACTGTTTTTGCTTTTAAATGCTTTAGGAATTGGTATTTGTAGTCTTTATAAACTGGTACATAAATGAAAAGGCCTAAGGTACGATTTTTCACCTTTGGAAAATTTTAACTGTTACTGGAAAAGCAGTTGCATAGTCTTTACGGCGTAGGGACTAAACCCCTATTACGTCGTATAAGCTACGATGTCAATGTCCTCAAAACTATTGCTTGACTACGGAGTAAAGAATTTCCTAACTCAACTGCATAGATAAGTTATCCGTCCAGTTTTACCTAGTTTAACATCTTTACGACATAGAATTTTCATGCTCTGTATACTGTAGAATTGAAGGTCTTAATACAGATTTTCATAACCATTTTCCTTATTGTTACTTTTAAGTCTGTTTGTATTGCTCTGTTTGCTTTTATGCTTTTCTTTGTTTTGCTTTCTTTTTCTCATTTTCTTTACTTCGAGCACACTTTGCACACACTTGTTGGAGGTCTTTCTGGAAGCAGTCTCTCTACCTGCAGGTTACCCTGGGGTAGGGGTAGGATCTGTTTACATCCCACCTCCCCCATACCCCGCCTAGGCGGGATTGGGTATGTTGTTGTTGTTGTACTTAAGCTAATATATCTATGATGTTGCGCGTGATGGTTTTGTGAGTGTTTTTCTTATAGGGACAATGGATTTTGCTTTGAGAGAATTTTCATGGGACGTGTCTTCAGATGTGGATCATCGATTATACCGAGCAAATCCAAGGGAGTTTTCTGTTTTAATTCTATTCTTTTTCTTTAAATTTCAGTTATTTTGTACAATTGGGACATTGTACATCTCAAGTATGGGAAAGGAGTACAATTAAACCTACTTGATTATACGTGTCCTTGTTTTCTAGTTATTTTATGAAACATTATACCATTTTTAAAATTTTAACATGTTTTTCATACGTTAACTAGATAGATCTTAGCCGAGCGCACTATCCCTTTATTTTCATGTGTGAGGATAAGCCTTTCCGTTTTTCCCTTTCACATAAATGAGTGTGCCGCTAGCTCTAGTAGAATTTAGAACTTGGCTCAGTATATCATTTCAAGACCACCAAAATGAGTATTACATTAAGTTTTCTTAGTGTAATTGGTTTAGGTAATTTAAGAAGGCAATATTTTTAGGATTAACCTAAATAGCCCATATGTGTTTATTTGTGTGTGTTTTGACTTGTTTAATTAAAGTGAGTCTACCACCAAAAGAGAGGAATTTGGCTTTCAAAGAAGAGAGGTGATTCTTGAATTTATCGATGAAGGTGCAAGCCTTGTTTATATCCACGCCAATAGGAAAACGAAATAACGTACAAGGTAGGTTGGAAACTTGACAAAAGAATAGATGAAGCAAGCCTATTTGCATCTTCTAACGAGACCCCAACACCAAAGAGCTTAGTTTTTTTTTTTGAAAAAAAAAAAATACTTTTTAATCTAGATACCAAGTTAAAGTATCTCAAAATACAACAAATATTTTTGGCATTCTTAATCAACTAATCACCCGTGATCATAGCATAATTTGAAAATCGAAGTTGGGAGATGTTATTGTCACTTAATTTCGTACCTTTAGAAATAACTTTGAATTTTGCATCTTGAATTGTGACATAAAAAGCCTCAACCACATTGTTGGAAAATTAGGGCAAAAGAGGGTCGCCTTGTCTGAGTTCCTTTTTAATTTTAAATTCGTTTATAGGAGACTCATTTAAAAAAATCGAAGCCAACAACGACATAAGTTAATGTAAGCTCCTAATACTTTTACTAAACCCGATTTGACCAAAGTGTTGTCTCAAATTTCCAATCAATAGAGTTAAAGGGTATTCCAAAGTCAACTTAAAGAAAAATACATTTTTATTTTCATTTTTGATATTGCTTAATTAACCAAGGGGGCTATTATTTGTCTATCTTTAATAAAAGGGTTTTTCTAACTTGTCTCTTAGGGCACAATTTAAGCACATCAAAAGTATAATGGGGCCCACGAAAAATGACATAAGAATTCACACAAAAGTACACTTGTCTTTACTTTTGTGCATGTCACTGAGTACTTTTATGTACTTTTTGATGTGCTTAACTTATGCCCTTAGGGCACAAGTTAGAAAAACCTTTAATAAAAATCTTTTGAAACTTTGAACCTTACTAACTACTTGAGCTTATGATTTGAATAATTATTACCGATAATATTAGCTTACATATGCATTATCTCTGCTAATAAAAATTAACTTCTCATAATTTTATAAAGTAGCCACGTAACCTCTTAAATGAAAGAAATTTGCCCGGTTTAAGTTTGTGTAGCGGCACGTTCAAACCCTTTTAATCGGCCAAAATGTTAACAAAAATGGTTACCCACAAAGGAAAAAACTAACCATATGACATCCACAGAACTATTTCACACCATTGGCACATCATAAGGAGTGGCCTTATTTTGACATTGTTGTTTACTATGAATCAATTGGTTTTTTGTTGCACTGTTGCATAAGTGGTCAAATATCCTATTTGCTTGAGTTTTTTTTTTAACCGTGCGAACATCTTTTCTTAATGTATAAAAGAGAGTCTCTTGTCTATCAATTATCGTTCGTGTCTCAGCTGTGGTTATGTAATTCAAAGAGAAATTGGTAGTTAAGCACTACCCATTTAATCTCCCTCATACTAGCTTGTAAACCGATAGTAGCTACATAATACTGACATAATATATTCTATTGAGAGAGTATCTATTTGTGGGATATGTTTGTGTTTAAAGTATTTTTTTTTAATAGCTTTTATCATCTCTACGTCACTCTATTTATTACTACATCCGTCTCAAAATTATTATCCACAGACAAAAAACACACAGTTTTAGAAAAGTATCAACTTTACAGCTTTCTCTCTCTTACTTTTTGCACAAAGACAGTTTTACCCTTAATCAATTAATTTCCAACTTCTTTAAAGTTTGTAATAATAACTACAAATAAGGGTAATATGGTAAACTTAATTTATATTCCCTATCCATTTATAGAAGTGGACAATTAATTTGGGACAACCGAAAAAGGAAAGACGGACTATAAATATGGGACGGAGGTAGTAGTTGTTAGGCATCAACAACTTATTACGGATGAATGGTATTGTGGGATATGTTTGTGTTTAAAGTATCTTTGTGTGATTGATTTGATGATCATTATTACGGGTGTTTGATGATGGATTTGATGAACAAGTGAAAAAACTGATGTGGCGGTAGCGAATATAATCATTTATTAATAAGTCTAAGAAATAACTGAAAATGTACATTGTTAACTTTTAAAACACACAAACTAAATAATATTTTCACCAAAGAAAATGCATAGCTTACTACTTTTTTCTAAAACAACAAAAAAGTTATCTTTCTTTTTAGATTAAAAGGCAATGGAGGGATTGTTTCACCAATTCATACCACCTCACGCGCTAAGGCCTTGCCCTCTACCAACTTTCACGCGCGATGCACGAGTTTTAAGATCACAATCGGTGAAGATTTCACCTAGCGGGAAAGAAGGAAAATCCGGGGACCACTTTACTTTTTAACCGTTGCATGTTTGCCACTCCCTTTTCTTTTTAACCGTTGCAGATCTTGTAATAGCTAATAATCATAATACATTAGAATTAAATTACTTGACTATGCTATACCTGGTGAATCGGCTTGAAATACCGTTAGCAGGAGGAGCAGCCATGTTACTAGCTCGTCTAGCTTCACGATTTCATCGGAATAATTATTATTATTAACGGATGGGCAAAGATGTTAATAATAATAACAAAGATGATATTTTCATATGATGATTTTAAAGAAGAGAAGATTGAATAGAGGATTTGAGATCTTTTTTTTTTCTCACACACACACAAACAGAGAGAAAGAGAAGAAAAAAAAAAATACACACTCTCTTTCTATCTCATCATCTTTTTGGTATTTCACTATCCACGAAGGCTACTCACAAACTTGATTGACGGTTCAGATGTGTACTTTTTTGACTAAAAGGCATGGGGAGGATTGTTTCATGTAAGTATTAAAAAAAATATATAGGAAATTTGAGGTGAAAAAAATAACTCTTGCCCACTAATTGGTGAAGAGTGGTGAAGGGAAGTGAGATGAGAGAGAAAGCTGATGTGGCGCTGATGTGTATGGTGAAAGAGTGGTTACCTTGCCTAGTAGCCTTATGGATGAAGTAGACATTACTGTAATGCTAACAGTGAATATTTTGTCTTGTTTAAAGCAGATAAGTAAGGCACCCCCACTGTCTATCTGTCAAAATTCCATTCCTTTTATATTAAAATATATGATTTGGGTCCATAAGACCATAACTCGCCACCACTTACAACAACCTCATTTCACACACACAGAGAAAAAAAAACATACACAATTCTCAGTTAACATGTTATCACTAGATGGGTAAAACAACAAGATGGATCCGTTCACTTTTCAAACCAAACAAAAAAACCTCTTCATCTCCCACTGACAAGACACATAAACATAGCAAACAAGAACAACATGTCTCATCAGAAAGTACTTCATATCCTGATGAGTCATCACTTGATCATGCGAATAAACATGCTATAGCAGTTGCAGCCGCCACAGCTGCTGTAGCTGAAGCAGCTCTGGCGGCTGCACATGCTGCAGCAGAAGTTGTAAGACTTACTGCTGGTGGCAGCAGTACTAGTGTTAGTACTAGAGGGCGTAAAGTGGTGGCAGCTGTGAAAATACAGTCTGCTTTTAGGGCGTATTTGGTGAGTGTTAAATTACTATTATACCCTTGCATGGTTGTGGATATTACGTCGGTTGTGATAGTGATATTGCTAGTATGTATATTTAATGTGAGATAAGATGTTGGTAACTTGGTACCCCTACTTAAATACGAGTAAATACCTCTTTTAACTTTTATTTTTATTTTTATAGTTTTGTTTTTATTATAAAACTACGAAATAAAAAAACAGAACAGAAAATGTAAATTTTGATAAGTCAAAAGCAATAAAACAAAAAAAAAAAAAAAAAAAAAAAAAAAAACGAAGCAGAAAACCAAAAACGACTTTTTGTGTTAATAAAGTGTGTAAAACTGCTGGAGAATAAACTATAAAGAGGGTTCAGGGCCGTCTCATTAATTCATGGAATTTTTTAGGGCTACGACGAAATTAAATAATGAGGCCTTTCGATAAGGAATATTATATATAAAGTGTCATTATTTATTAGATATAATGCAATTAGTTATCTAAATGTTCTAACATATTAAGTATTTAAGATATTTTCTTATCTAAATATTTTTTTTTCGTGAAAAATATATGTACACATGCGTATAGTTATTAACGTGACAAAGTTTCGAGGCCTTAAAATTTTTGAGGCCCTGAGCGGTCGCTCACCTTGCACACCCTAAAGACGGCCCTTTCAGGGTATTAGGAAGGGTAGTAGTTGTAATGGTAGCCATAGTAAGACCCATTTAATGTATGTTCACTATGTTGGTTTGGTTGCCCATGAGATGACAGTGTGTCTGATGTCAATATTTTTGTTTTCTGATGAAAAAAGCTTTTGTTTTTGTGTAACATTTGCACATGGGTCCTTTGTTTTGGGATTTATGGACACGATTTTTTTATTTGATTTATTTTTTAATTTATTTTTTGGTTTTTAAAGTAGTTTGTTCAGTTCCTTCCTCTAGGACCACGCAATTAAATGTTGATTTCTAGTCTGATTTAAGCAAATTTTGTTACTTCGTGTAGGTGCTAAGCTATTTACTGTAGTACATTGTTAACGGATATTTCTTTCTACTATTTATGCCCAGCTAATTATCGTCCTTTTTTTATGATTGTGACAAAATGGAAAAACCAAACAACTAATAATGCATTTGAAAAGTAATATATGATTGGATGTTTCATATTGTAGTAATTGAACATTAAATTTAAACAGGCCAGTACATGTTGTTTTCATACAGACAAGATTAATGCAAACATTAATTTGCCAGACTACTGTTGGTTTATACTTTATAATACTAGGATTATTTTTTTTTTTATTTTTTTTTGGGTAAAAGGAACTAAAAGGATTTAAGAAGGGTAATAGTCTAATAGAACACATTGGTGGGGGCCAGGTGTATGGTGTGATAGAATTGGAGGGGTGTTTGGGCACTATCAGGCTATCCCGAATAACAACTTTCAGCGACTCTCATTTTTCCTGCCGCATCAGTTTTATCTGTCATGTGACCTACAACTGACCTTTTAAGCACAGTAACGCAACCTACACTACAAAAAAACATTCCTCACAAAAATAACTTTTTAATTAATTAAAACACACAACACAACACACATGTGCTTTGATGACCGATTGTCCCAATCGGTTGGGACCTCGACCCTCTTCACCTCCGACCGACTCCAACCTCCAACCCCACAACAAGGACAACCCACTCCAACCCAATCGGTTGAGGCCTTATTGCGCCTAGCCTCAATTTGGAACTGATAGAACGCTAGTTAAGGCAACAAATATCTAATTTAAATGTTGGATAACAGAACATCATATGGTGCAATAAAATTGCATTATATTGTTTATATATATAAAAATGTACCTTTTGGTTGTCTCATGTAAGTATGTAACAGGTTTTGAATAATTTGCTAGTACAACCGGGGTAATTGTATTGGCATGACTAATAACATGTCTAATTGTATTACCTAAAACTGTATGGCAATAATTTATTGGTTTTTGGAGAAGTGAGTCTCTTGCTGCAACCAACAAGTTACTGACACGTCAGATTAGTCATAAAATTAGACATGTTTTTAGTCATCCTAATCATCTGTCTTTTGCCACATAGTCAGTTTTTCAGTAGTAACACCCCCTAACCGGTATTTATTAGATTATTTTAGGGACACAGGTGGATTTTAGTTCTTTCGAATAATACAATAAACACACCGACTGACTATGTCCCTTACGAAATGTTATATAGTAGTTATAAATAAGTAATCTTGTTGAATCTTTGGAAGAAAGGAACAACTGTGAGTTCTTTTGCGTTTCACCAATTAGACGGGCGTAAAAACCCTACTCTTCAACTTTGTAGTTAATGAAGATATTTAAGAAAAGTAGTACAAATTTTGCTCCTTGAACACAAATCCTTTGTAAATGCCGTTACGCTTTTTGGTGTGCTACTTATTGTGGTGCATATGCAGGCTAGGAGAGCCCTACGGGCACTTAAAGGCTTGGTGAAGCTACAGGCACTTGTTAGAGGCCGCATTGTGAGAAACCAAAGTGCAGACATGCTTCGGCGTATGCAGGCCATGGCTCGTGCCCAAGCTCGAGCATGTGCCAGTCGAGCTTCGCTATCCGCTTCACCACATTCAAGTACCAGATCCTCGAACTCTCACACTCATCATGTAAGTTTCCAGTACCCATTATGCCCTTATGTTCTTTCAGAAAACATATCAGCAGTCAACACATGGAACTGCATGTCAACATGTTTTGTTAGAAGGTTAGCAAAAGTAAAACACGTCTTAAGGCACCATTTGGGAAATCGAAGTTTGAACCTTAAGAAGGTCAATCTGGTAACGTGTCAAATTGATATATACCTGTCAGATTGATATATAATCAGAAAATTAAGCTAACATAGATACACTTCAAAGGGGTAGAAACTCGAAGGTCGTTGAAAATGTATTGCTAATGCATACAACCTATCAAAATCTTTATAAGAAGTTTGATAATCTACAATTGCAGCAATATAGTTGTAGATCATGTTTTTATTCTGAAAACGTAAGCAGAATAAAAACCTTTGGAGATAAAGTGTTTCCGTGCCAATCCATCATGACCCGACCCATTCAAAAAGTAACCCGACCCATACAAAAAGTAAATTTTTACCTCCAACTATTGTGTTGGATATGGCATTTTGTTATACGTAGAAACATAAATCTAACTACCTCTAACCATTCTGTTGAACTATGGCATTTTATTTTGTGTAGACGCATAAATCTACAAATGGAAAAGGCTCTTTCATCCCCGAACGGTTAAAAGGACAAAATTGGTTAGAAAACTGGATGGATGATATGTCTTGGAGCAGTAAACAGTGTCGGCCTGATGACGAAAGAAGTTACAAGATTCTTGAAGTTGATACATGGAAGCCCAGTCTTAATCCAAGCCCAAGTAACAAGTCCACCCATGACTCGTATTCAACACTAACAAAACCCTGGAATCCAAGCTCTAGACTTGGGTCCAGGGAAGTGCTGCCATTGGGTTCAATGATCCATCGAGATGCAGATAAAATCACATCAACAGCTGATAACACACCTCGGGCTCGTTCCCCTGGTTCTAGGCCCGGAAGTAGCCATAAACGAAGTCCTTTTAGTGAATACTCACGTAGTGTATTTGGTGACTACACGAGTTATCCTAACTACATGTCTTATACAGAATCATCACGAGCCAAATTACGGTCCCACAGTGCTCCAAGACAAAGGGTTCAGTTTGAAAAATCAGGTTCGACTAGGCTACTTTGGGATTATTCTGATAGTGTCTCGGAAAGAGGGTTTCGAAGCTAGATTTGATCAGGATTCAAGGTTTAAACTACCTATTAAATTGCAAAAATGAAGTCTTTTTTTATAGGTTCTTAATTTGTGTTTTTATGTTATGAGGATGGTGGTGTGTTAGCCAACATGAATCTTACATGGGATGTCACAAGATGTAATTTAAAGTGTATGTTTTTACTCTGTGTTATTTAAACTCTGGTGCTATCATATTGTTAAATACGGAGACAGATCGATATGATCACAATCAAGTTGGGGCTTAACCTTCATGTTACAGCTTGTGTAGCATGTTAATGAAGATGCACAGAAAGCTTGATTAAGATGACGATGGCCTGAATCTTTGACATTTTTTATGTGATTGAAATTATTATACAGTGAAATGCAACATATAGCAGTACTTATCATAGTTCTATAACAAAATTTTTCACCTTAAAACCACTACTATTGGCGTTTCAGCCACATTCCATTTTACTTTAAACGGTCCGGTGTCACTTTTCACAACATTTTACTATGATGAAAACCCGTGGTTTAAACGGTCCGGTATCACTTTTCACAACATTTAACATGGAAAATAAGGAACACTATTGTTTTTTTATCTCTTGTAATTAGGACATATCACACAAATTCTCATATCCCTGTAATTCAACCACTACATATCCTGGTAGAAACCATGGGCAAGGAAAGATACGTTTTACTATGATGAAAATAAGGAGTTACACATTCTCTCTAATCGGGTAAAAACCACGGGCAAGGAAAGATACGTTTTACTATGATGAAAATAAGGAGTTACACATTCTCTCTAATTACAAGGATAAACATTATTGTTTTGTATCTCTTGTAATTAGGACATATCACACAAATTCTCATATCCCTGTAATTCAACCACTACATATCCTGGTAGAAAATACATGAAATTGCAAAGGTACAGACACATTCAGAAAACTATATACTTACAAATCATTCTCTTCCACAGTCAGCATTATCAGGGGATGCTTTAACGTCAACAGTGAATTCATATTCTTGGTCGCATCCCATGTAAGAGTCGGACACGAAATATAGCATGTAACTTTTCTTCCCAGCTGCACTTGGAACAGTAATGTTATCAAGCTTCACCTTAGCCTTCATTTGCAATGAAACCCTCTTGAGCGCAAGCAACTGATCACTTTCGGTATCACCAACAACAAGCCACCATCCCTCTTCCTTGGTTCTTGGATACCTTGGAGCATCTACTGGCCCAACCTCAGTCCTACTCTCAAGATCCCTTTCAATTGTCACCATCAACGTGATGTCATCCCCAGCCCTAATGTTATCACTATCCAACACGTCATAGGTCAAATCAATATTCGGAAAACGGTTACAAAACTTTGCAATATCTATCAACTGTGTATCCGACATTTGTAACAACTCCCGTCTCTCATAGTCTTCCATTGACAACAAATCAAACACGGTCTCGATACTATTTCCAGGATTTTCTTTGCATCGTTTTGCCAAATCTTTAGTAAAATGAGGCAGCTGCAAGAGAGGAGAATCCCCAACCCACATGCCTTGTGTAATCATTTGGCTAACTTCCATAGCAAGAAGAGCTAAAGTAAGCCAGCCGTTGCTTGAAATAACATCAACCATAGCTTGAACCAACATACTAGCAGATAAAAGCACTTCATGCTGATCAGAACCGAGATTTCCACCTACCATCTGCCTAGAAAAGTGAGCCTGTAGCAAAGCATTGGCCTTCACATGTGGGTCTGCGTATCTTGGGTTCTCAAATGGAAATCTCTGATGATTGATCAGCTTGCGTATCAACTCCTCTTCTCCAGGGCGTATAGGGAGTAGTTCATACTCCGAAGCTGTAGCAAGAATCTCCAAAAGACCCTTCAACTTTGTCTTGCTAGTAATTGAAGAACTAAACCGTTCTATTGTTGTGTAACTGGTGTAATAGTATGAAGCAATCATACCGAGGTTATCAGGAGAGACATCAAAATCTTCGTCAATGGTAACACATTTACTCGCTTCCAAATCACTTAATGTGTTTTCCACAAGTTCAGAGAGATGATCCGAGAGATGCCTTTGACTGACACCTTGAAGATTGTAGTAATTAGGGTTCTGGGTCAACCTCCTATACATAAACGTCCAGGTTAGATAGTCGATTGCATCCTGCTTGTTTGCAATCACTCTTGCAACAACCTCGGCATTCAAATTATCATGTAGGTGATGATGCAAATGGCTTTCGACTGGAAACGATTCAAACAAGAATTTTTTATAGTATTCTTTCCGTTGTGCATGACAAAAGATAACACATTTCCCGGAATTGTCGACAAGAGGCCGACTAGCATGACCCATCATCTGAAGAAGATCAGTAACAGGATAATCAGTGTGGGCATTTTCACGACCATCATAATACTGGGTCCCCATAACAACCACCAAATGCGCACGAAGAGATATACCCCAACTCATAGTACCACTCATTACACACACTTGAATACGACCACTTTCAAAGAGTGCCGCAACTATATCTTGGTCAGTACAAGTTAGACCCTCGTGCAAATAGCCGACCCCATATTTCAGAGTTTCCTTTAAGATGGGTTCCCTAATTCGGTCGATAAATGGTGCCAACTCATCTTCAGACTGAAGTAAGAACAACGGCTTTGTTCCACTGTCTACACCCGCGTATTTGCTCTCTGCACTCGAGTATGTCATCAGATCTACAGCTGTTAGGCGGACATGCTTCCTAGTAGGAACAAACACAATGGCTGGCTTTTTATTTGTCGCATGCTGCACAATAGCAGTATAAGTAGGTTTGCTCATTGCTTGCATTCTGGCTTCAAAATTAGCTATGTCTATACCTTGAATGTGAACTTCAAGAGGCACCGGCCTGACGCGGGGCGGGAAATTGAAAAGACCATGTGACGTGGCACCAATCCACTCCCCTAAATCTTTAGCATTCGCAAGTGAAGTCGATAACACCACTATTCTGATAATGTGACCCTGACTAGCAATGTATCTCATCCTAGAGACTATCACCTCCAAAACAGGCCCACCTTGACCCCCAATTAAATGCAACTCGTCAACAATGAAAAGACTTACTTGCTGGACATGCTTCCGCTGCTTCCAACGACGCGATAAGGCATCCCATCTATCCGGAGTACTGATTATTATCTGGCTTTTCTCAAGTAATTTGAGATCGGTTGCTATTTCACCAGTCAGCATAGATACTTTTAAACCAAGACCATCTCCAAATTTCTTCTTCCATTCATTAAACCGCTCCTTTGCAAGTGATTCAACAGGAGCAATGTACACAGCACGCATAACACTTTCACCACCTTTCTGATGGTTCCTTAAAATTGAAAATTCTGCACAAATAGTCTTCCCACTCCCAGTTGGGGCCGCAACCAACACATTGTCATCGGTATTATACAACACTGTAAAAACATGCGTTTGGATAGGATTAAAATGTTTGAATTCTTGATAAAGTGATTCGTATAGCGGGTTCCTGAGAGCAGTCACAGGGAGTGGTTGCAAATCCAGCAACTCAGTTGGTGGCGGGTACTTTTCTGGTAAGATCAAGTGACGAAAAGAAACCGGCAAAACGGACAAAGACCCAAGCCATCTGTCTGAGACTAACTTAATGAAATACTGAGGTGGCAAAGGTTCAGAGATCTGAACAGTGAAGCTCAAAGTGTGGTCCTCATCAATATACTGTTTTTTCAGCAAGAAATACTCGTGATGGAGAATGCATTCACCGTCATTATCTTCTACAATCACCCAAAACGGTTCAACATACCCATGAATCCTATCTTCCCACTGAAAGTCAGGAGTAATAGTGAGTTCAACCCTCAAAGTGGTGCGGGTGATTGGTTGAACATGTGCCGCCAGATTAAGTTTCGGAAACTGGTGAATGCATTTGTGAAGTTTTCTTCCAAATAGGTTAGCACGAACAAGCTCTCCAAGTTCCTGAGACGAGAGATCGTAATATCGTTCCCATGCAAGATCTTTCTTCTCAAGTTTCATCAATATGTCGTTTTTAACCCCGTGAAATTGGCGTAAAGGAGTTTGGACACTCCAGATCCTCTTGTTAATCATTTTGCACAAGTTCAAAGCTTTCTCAGCTAATTTTGCCCACCCTTGTTTCAATACGATCTCAAATATAGCACGCATCAGACGTCCCGCATTCTGCAAAACCAAAGTACAGCTTATGTTAAAAGACATATATCCTGAAAATATATCATGTAAAAACAAATATGAAGTACATGGAAATTCCAAGATTGCAGCCCAATAGAAAAAACATTGACATGAAAGCGTATAATATCAGAAATATTGTAAAAGATAAAACCAACCTGAGTTATAAACACCATGTCAGAACTCAAAGAGAGTCCTTCAAGCTTTAGCTGAGAAATATATGCTTGGAGTAAGACATTGATCTTCGCACTGGGTTCTTCCAAACTTTCTTTAATTGGAATAGGAACACGATCCAAAAGCTTAGCAAGTTCCATCTTCTCATCTTGTCTTACTGTTACGTATTTAAATTCGTCGCTGAGTGAGAACAACCAACATAGCTCGATATCACTCATGGTGGGCTTTAAATGCTCATTGTAAGTGGCAATTGTTCCATGAGATATGTAATAGTAACTTGCAATTCGACCCAAGTCAG
This sequence comes from Artemisia argyi, assembly GCA_030686995.1. NCBI lineage: Eukaryota > Viridiplantae > Streptophyta > Magnoliopsida > Asterales > Asteraceae > Artemisia > Artemisia argyi. The sequence goes on from CM060698.1 coordinate 108,819,652, forward strand.
TCACCTGAAAGTAGCCACTTTTTCTATCATACTTCACCAACCTGTTTTTGTCCAGTATTGTGGCGGCAGAATGGACCTGAAAGGGATAATAATAATTAACATTAAATAAGTTCCAATATCCAGAAAGCATGTCATATGTACACTACGCCTAAAAACTAACCAATTACTCAAATAGCACATGATGACCCAATTTTGGTTATTAAATCACAGATGCTAAAATGCACCAAAATTATTGACTACATATTACTGATACAGAACCAACGAGCCTTCATTTAATAGTCACAAGTCGAAGTCATAAATGGGGAAATGGATCAAATTAATTTGTGAGACTTCATAAATACAGCACAAAAGGTGCAAATTTTCTTCTAAATGTCGACACCACTTTCTAAGGTAGCAAATTTGAGCTCTGAGATCACACAAAAAGGCTACTTTCAGGGTTTTTCGGAATCATGTCACTGAATAAGTGAAAAGGTAATGGCATATTAGAAACTAAAGACATGTATAATGCAAATATCAGTAATTAGCTAAAGAAGACGATGAAGACATGCATACTGCGCAAAATAAAAATAAACAAAGATTAAGGTTCAGTCAGAAACTTACCAGATCAGCTCTCGGATCCTTTAGTAGATTATCTGTGTTAAGAACATCAGCCGGTAAACCATAAAGGGTAGGATTCTGCAACATACGTATATATAAGTATGTATAACAAAGCCAATGTTCGGCTTCTTTTGCATTCTGAATGGTTCCAAGGACTATTTCCGCGTTCAACTGATCAGCCAACTTTGAAACAAACTGACTCTCGATGGGAAGCTGCTGATTCATCAATGAAAGATAGTATTGCAGCTCACTGTGACCAGTTATAACAATCCCTTCACCATAAGTATCATACTGTGGCCTCCCCGCACGACCCAACATCTGCATAACATCCAAAGGACTAAGCTCTGTCCACGCACCCTTTTCTGGATTATATATCTGTGTTCCTTTAATGATCACCGTGTGTGCAGGCAAATTCACACCCCAGGCAAGAGTAGCTGTCGAGACTAGTACTTGAATGTGCCCCTCAGCAAATAGATACTCAACAAGTTGACGATCAGCCCTGGCCATTCCCGCGTTATGAATTGCCAAACCATAGGGAAGGAGATCTTTAAGATCATTGCTTTTCACAAGCTCAGTATGGTCACGGAGAATCTCACGGCTAGCGCTATCTTCTTTCAAAAAGATCCCTAGAGTGTCATTAGCAAGAGCAGTGTCTCTGATTGCACGAGCCGTCTTTGTCGTTTCTTTCCTCGAATGCACAAATATAAGCACCTGATGCTTTCCAGCCACACCTATTACCTTTTCATAACAAATATCATTCATCAATTGAAATCTCTGTAATGGCTTCTTTACTGTGATTCCAATGTACTGCTGCGCGAGTGGAACCGGCCTATAACTGTTGTCAAAATGAAACAGGCCTTTCTTCAAGTCAACTCGCAAAAATAATGCAACATCTTCATAGTTGGGAAGCGTCGCAGATAATCCAACCAAACGAATATGTTCCTTTGTCGTCTCAACTTGTCTAAGTGTCCTTGCAACAATACTCTCCAAAACAGGTCCTCTGTTATCATGCAGAAGATGGATTTCATCAATAATAAGTAACTTCACAAGTTGAGTATACGTCCGGTCTCCTGATTTTCTGGTTATGATATCCCACTTCTCTGGAGTGGTGATGATGATTTGTGTTTCTTCAATCTGTTGTCGGGTCAAAGACTGATCTCCACTCAACTCCATCACAGTAACACCATAGTCCTTCAAACGACTAGATAAGTTCCCTACAACTTCAGCAACAAGGGCTTTCATTGGTGCCACATAGACGATCTTGTAGTCACTGTGGTTAAACGAACCGTCCTCATTCATATGCAGACCTATCTGTTGAAGTATTGTGAGCATAGCTACGTTGGTCTTCCCTGCTCCAGTAGGGGCACAAAGTAACAGATTGTCTGCTTTAAAAAGAGCAGACTCGTAGACTCTACTCTGAACCCGATTTAAATTTGTCATTCCCGAAAAAGCAGGTTGAGCCCAACTCGGCATGTGTTTAATGGATAGAAGCTTCTCATCAGCAGCAAGAGGTTTAGGCTTCAATGCCGGCACATGAACTTCTTCGTATCCCTTGCTGAGGTTCCCATTTGTATATGAGCCTAAAGGAAACTCGCACTTCTTATTCGCCATCAAAAGACCACCTTGGTGAAATGCAATGCTCTCAAGATCAAGCAACCGCCTCTGGCCATTTTCAGTTTCAGCGTCCACAAAGCCACTTTGAACACCCTTCAAATGTTTTGCTTCTTCTCGTAAGCTTTTCTCCAAATTTTTCTGCCTCTCTTTTTCCGTTACCCTCGTGGCATGCAACTGCTCCAATATTACAACCAAATCAGGCCCCAGTTTCGTCATATCGTCTTCAATCTGGTTCCTGTGTTCTTGGTCTCTAGCTCTTGCTAAACGAGTGCACCAAACTATCTTCAACCTGTTATGCACAAGGAAATTTACGAGGCTGAACTTATCATATTGGAGATGCACCAGTAGCTTTGTTTCGACTTCACGGTCAGCACACTCTTCAAGAATCTTAAGTACCTCTTCAGCAAGCTTCTGGCTCTGTTGTGGATCAATCTTCTGGTCATAAGCCTGTGAGATTTTCCTTTGAAGCCAATACGCATCAATATCATGTACATTAAGTATTATACCCTGATTACCATCTTGCGACTCTTCATTATCAATACCCCCACCCATCTGCATACCACTATTCCCATCGTCTTCCTCCTCGTCATCTTCCTGAAGCATATCAAGATCACTCTCATCGTCATTCTCCTCATCCTCTTCAAACTCAACAGCCACGCCAACGTTTTCACCAAGAGCATCTTCGCTATACGTTACACTAGACCCACCTGCATAACTACCTGCATCATGAAAATCAGTTATAGCTCTTCCGATTGAAACCAACTGATCAAAAACCTGATCCGGTATAGTATTCAACAGCTTCTCGATAACCACCTTCTTATCACGATTCTTCAACGAATCGTTCTTCAACACAGCCAAAACCTCATCCGCAGCGCAACTAACAATGTTCAACGGCTGCCCACCCAACTGGCGTAATATCACATCAAGCATCACCTCGTACGCAGCGCGAGTTTCCTTCGTTTTAGGCTGGTAAACACCTTCCTCCTCCGTACTCGTGAGAACACTCTCCTCATGAAAACGCCGCCTTTTGCTCTGTCTATTATTCAAAGAGGTTAACGGATCACGCCCCTTCTTTTTATCCGGTCTCCCTCTATAAACACGGTCACCAAACGCCCTGGGATCAATCCTTCCGGACAAAGACTCGGCCTCCCCATTCGGCTGATCATGAGCATCTCTCGGCCGCATAGTATCCGTAGTCAAGACCAGACTGGAGTTAGCTGTGTAATCATACTGGTTAACCCTAGCACGTGCCTCAGCCATATCTTAAATATATCAAACACCTACAGTATCACCAATATAATTCAGCAAATAAGTGAATCAATTACACTAAACCCTAATAGTCAACCAATATATATATATAAAGTTGAACCTAATCCAAACAAAATATATATATAAACAAAAATCAGTAAACTAACTACAATAAGCCAGAAAAAATTAAAAAGCAAAGGAAACAAATATGTGTACCTTGGTTTTGATTAGAAAAAAGTTTGTGAATTAATTTTTGTTTGAGAGTGAGATGGGTGAGATCGAGTAGGGAGTATATAGAGGTTCCGTGTGGCGGTTTGGTTAGGGATACGGGCCCAACTCATTGGACATATGTGCCTTGCGTCACACGTAACTTGCCTCTCAAGAAATTAATTGACTTGGTCCAAATCATACGGAGTATCAACTTTACCAACTTCATTCGCATACTTTTATTTGGGTTTTTCTAACTTGTGCCCCAGGGGCACAAGTTAATAACACCAAAAGTACATCAAAAGTACACAAGGACCCACATAAAAGTACACCTGTCTGTACTTTTATGTGAATCCCTGTGTACTTTTTCGTGGGCCATTGTGTACTTTTGGTGTGCTTAACTTGTGCCCCTAGGGCACAAGTTAGAAAAACCCCTTTTATTTTGCTACATGTCCCCTTGAGAAACAGGTGAAGATTTTTTTTTTTTTTTTTTTTTTTTTTTCTTTTTCTTTTTCTTTTAAATAATTTATTTTCCTTTTCTCTTCTTGAGAGGAAAAAAAAATCATTAATTTTTTTCCCTTGAATTATAACTCAAGAACAAAGTAGCATGTGCCAAAAAAAAAAAAAAAAAAAAAAAAAAAAAAAAAGTCTGCCAAAGGGGCCCCCTTGAGGTAATCTCATAATTTCTACGAGTGGAGATGATAAGGTCTGTCCATGGGATTTTTCCTCCTTTTGTGGCATTTCCCTCCAGGGTGGGTTGAAGGGAGATAGAGCATCAAATTGTTCGCAAGGCCCAACTTGATCCTCTTCTCCAGGAATCCCCAACAAGGGAACTTGAGGAAAGTCGTTGACTCAACTATCATCCATGTACGATTCATACTAGATCTGACTAACTAGCTATCCTACCTCTAGATAGAATCAGGCCCAGATATTAGCATGTGCAGTCAGCCCAACTGCACAAGGCCTCACTTTTTGGAAGGGCTCAAAATTTACATCCATTAAACATTTAAAGGGCCTTAAGTATAGAGTGTTTTAATTATATTAGCATGGAAATGCTATCTATACCTTATTCAATCCGATGTGGGATGAACTTTGTTGACCATGCCTTCATTTTTTTTCCCTAATTTTGCATGTCACATAACTAATTCATGAGAAACAATGATTTATTTTTGTACGTGTTTGAGATATCAAAATAATAGTATCAACTAAAATTGCTGTAAAAGGATGTCATCACACTTTTAGTTTAAATACGGCATGGACCCCCAAAATTTACGAGATGGCCCTGGATAGAAATATTGTTTATCTAAAAACTAGTGATTGACATGAGTAACAAATTTAGAGATAAACCACGTAGACCACCTAGATAGAATTATTTTTTGAATATTGTTTATCTGAACAAAGTAGAAAAAACTAAGATGGTTCAACTTGGTTCACTACCTCCTTTATTTTTTTAAAGGAGTAGACTTTTTACAACGAGTATATTGATTCTAGCTAGTTAATGTATGCAAAAAGTATTAAAACAAAAAGTGGGTTTTTGAAAAAGAACAAGTGAATTACCTTAAATTGGGGAGCTTTGCTATAATCTCCTGCAATTCCATCCTACAAATCCTGCTACACACACAACAATATTATATAATTTTTTCCAATCATTCTTTTTCTGCATCCAACCATCCGTTCTGACATTTGTCATGATCTAATGAGTAGGATGTTTTGTAGGAAGAAGTTGCAGGAGGTTTTAGCATTTTTGTAAATTGGGTCAAACGACTTGCAAGTCGGTACTTTGGTGAAGAATTGCTAAATTGCATAATGACTAATGTCAGTATGTAATTGATCTCTCTTTGAAATTCAAAAAGAAAATTAGAATGGTGAAGACACGCTTTTGGTTAGACACTTGGGTAGGTAACTCGCGACACTCTCTTACCCAAGCTTATTTCGCTTTGACCCCAGATTCGAACTATAATCTGGATGATTCATTAAAAATACTAAGTTAAGCCCAAAGATTATCCATGTTCCTTCATCTACTAGTAGGCCACTTAACCAATCCAACACCCAATCTTCTTCTATTGGGCCTAACTAATCACAAACATAATCATATAAATGAAAAAAATTTAGAAACCATCAACCATGAAACCTTAACACTCTGTTCTCAAGTTATTTTTGGATGGCAAGGTAAAGGATGGGAAGGGAAATTGAAAAAAGGGGTGTTCTTAAGTTTTTTAAGAGGGAAAGGTAAGGGACGGGAAGGGGGAGGGAAGGTATGAGTGTTTTTTGTGTATATGTGTTTCGTCCAAAATTGGGAGGATTAGGAGGGGAAGTGGGTGACTAACAACATGGGCTTTTGTTAAATTACAATAATACCCTCATTTAACCTAGTTACAGCAACTAATCAGGAAATCACCTTATTATCACATAGTTACTAACAACCACGAGCAGTACTCACATTATTATCACCGAAAATCAGAAGCTATCAAAAGTAAGTCTACCTGAATGATGTTAGGTTGTGTCAAATGTTTGATGGTGTGTAATTGTTTATTTAATTGTTTAATATGAATGCATCAGACATGCTTTAAATGATTGATAAATTTCTGGTTTCACCTTGTTTGTGTTTGAACGGGTTCTTCTAGGAAATATGAAGCGTCGAAATACAAGATAATATCTATGTAACCTTTCTTTTCTTCATAGGATTCTTTTTTTTATTTTTACGCATGTTTCTGCTTTGATTATCCTCTTCAATTCGAGGAGCAGTTGATGGCCCATCTTCAGTAAGGTTCTTATTTGAATTGTTCGTAACCTATAGTTTATAGTGTGTTCTAAAATTTCAATGATATATTGGTAATTTTGTTACCTTCCATGTTCTTTCCTTTCTACTTAAAATTCAAACTCAAGAACACAAATTGCAATTACCACTTTCTTCACAATCCCATCCCTTACTTTGCCCTTCCCATTCCACCCCCTTCCATTCTTTAAAATTTAGACTCGAGAACAGAGCGTAACAGTGAAGTCAAAAACTGACTTCTTATCTTCAGTAACCATTGTATGATATGATCCGTAATGTTCAATCGTCTTATTGGAGGATGTGCACTTATGACTTTTAACATTGATAGATAAAAGCGAGTTGAAACATGTTTCTAGCCGATCATATCATTTGTTTTTAGCCATTCAATCATAAAAAGTGAGTTCATATTCAAACTTTTGATAGATAAAAGCGAAACTTGCAGTAAATGGGTTAACACCTGCCAACAACATCATTAATAAACCATGTTCCAGGATTTACAAAAGGCAAAAGCACGAACATATCATTGGAGAAAAGCAGCACCGAATATGGCTGCAAAGTTGAGCTTGAGCTCGGCTCGAAAAATAAAAGGTAGGCTTGAGCTCAGCTAGAAAAATAAAATGTTAAAGAATGTCAACATTCAAGTTTACGTATGTCATGGCTATGTTCATTACTGGTTGAAAATTGGAAAAATAATAACCATTTTAGTTACGTGTAAATATCAGGCCCGGATTCGGCTATGGGCCACGTGGGCGACGGCCCAAGGGCAGCCCAAGAGAGGGGGCATCAATCTACTAGTCCATATATACAAATACTAGGCTCAGCTAATTAGTTAAGCCCACTTTATATATACAAATACAATGTCTGTGTTCAACTAAACAGTGGCCCATTTCACTAAATGATAACTAACCTATGTATAGTATGAGTGTTGAGTGTATGACTAATTCAAAACAAGTACATAAAATAGAATGAAACAATATACGACTCTCGAGTCCATGACAGTTTTAAAAATTCACCATCAGTCCATCATATCCAGAGACCAGAGTCAAGATTTATGAATTGTGGTTACAATAATTAATAGTGGAATTCGAAACAATTAGGGTATCAAACGAATCAAGCGGTCATTTTTTCTTCTCTTCATCAATTTTGATCGGGTGATATTTTCCATACTTATTATTCTTGCTTTAGTAGAATATTATATAGTTTACACTCGAGTTTATCATGCTGAGTCGTTCTCAACCGTCGGTTGCCCAAAATAGGAAACGAAAGAAAAATTACAAGAATCTGAGCGACCTCAACATGGTTCTATGGATGGGTTTCCAATTAGAACAAAAAATACTAATGATAAAGTTAACGTTAATATAGATAATGAAAATCGTATAAATAATGAAAACCTAGAAAATGATGAGGTTAACGCCAATGATGATAATGAAAATCCTATAAATAATGAAAATCTAGACAATGATGAGGCTAATGTTAGCGAAGATAATGAAAATCATATTGAAGAAAATAACGCGTTAATCATAATAATTTTGATGAGGCTAAGTCCTCAAAACTATTATGTTGATGGAGTTAATCACAATAATTTTGGTGTAAGAGTTTGGGATGGTTTAGATTCAAACATAAGAGAGTTACTTGTAAGCAGAGAGGGTATATTAGAGAAACTAATATAAATTATTCAAAAGATAGATTTGGTAAACATTTATCTTGTGAATATTATGTTCGCAAGTTACGAATGACGCTTCTTATGATAAAAAAATGGTTGATTTACTCGAAAGAGCTTAATAAAGTATTTTGTTTTTATTGCAAGTTATTTAAAGCTGCTAGATCAAGAAGTCAATTCGCACATGAAGGAATAAATGATTGAAATCATAAAAAGAAAACGTGTTGTTTGTTTATAAGGGGCATATTTCGCTCGGCTTGCCCAGGGCATCCGAAACTTCAGGACCGGCCCTGCGTGTAATAAGCCTCTTAAGAAATAAAAACTAGTTTATTTTGAAATCTCATAAAACAAAGAACACAAGCCTAGTCAACATATACTGATATCACTAGGTCTCACCCCGTCCGATGGACGATTTTCTTAATAGCTAATTAAAATCGTCAATATACATCAATTATAGTATAATGCACAAACTTTGCGACGGGTAAATATTATAAGAGTCATCAAAGAATAATGTAATGTTTCGGTTACGTGTTTGAGAATTCATATGTAATAACAGTTAGAGCATATGCGAAATCAATAACATAAAGTCATAAAGGTTTGAGTTACCACTAAGGCTACTCACAGAAGGAGTAGTCGATTGACTTTGAGGATCGATTGTACTCGATCGTCCCTTATGTGGGGATTCGGTCGTGGGACGAAAACATACCAAATAGGTCGCAGGCTCGACCGAATGAGATTTCAATTTTTTTTTTGTACTTTTTGATCCATATTAGATGCAAAAGTTGGGTAAATTTTTTTTTTTTTTTTTTTTTTTTTTTTTTTTTATGTTTTTTGTCGCCCTTACTCGGGCAACCAATCACCTGCAGGTCGCTGGAGAGAGAAAGCTGACGTGACTAAAAAAAAAGGGGCTGTGAATAGCCTAAGTAATTATGTGTTAGAATTGATTGTTGTGAAGTAGCGTTCTAAACAATGACAGAATATCTTGTTTTGTTGTAAGTTATCATGTAAAAAAAACACACTCAATGAGTCAAAGAATCCTTGTTCTAATAACATTTTTGAATTGGGATAACATTTACACTTTTTTCAAAATTTCGAATTATACATGAACCATCTTTTACTATAATACAACAGCAGATAATCTTCCCTACTATTTGCAGCAGGGATCATTTTCCCGTTTAAATTTTACATCTAGATTTAGAAAAACTTAAGGCTTGATAATTGGTAACTCATCACATAATACAAATATCGCGTAAAAACATTACTTATATTTTACGGTCTCTCACGATTTTGATAATGGCAATTATAAATTCATACAATCTAGCTAAGATATTTTTCGAATGAATATACTCACAAAAGCTATCTACAATCGAGCTAAGTAATTTTTCAAATGAAAATACTTGACAAGAAACCCACAATTTGAAGAGCAATAATTAATTGCACGACCAATCTGTACTCACTTGATTGAAACAGATAACATTAGTGCCAAAATCTCAAGTCCAAGTATAAGATTGGCCAACCAGAATGCCCATAAACCTACAACTTTGTCCCATTACATTGATATTTGTAGGGATTTTGCACCGCACCACATTACAAAACCATAGACATTAGTCTCAAGAAAATTAAACTACACTCTCTTTAGGTAAATACATCATAACAGACAAGTACGACAGGTTCCATCTACGCAAGTCAGAAACTGCCTAGCTTTGTTTCAAATCAACATTTAAACAACAAACCAAAGATCAATCTTGGAGAATAACGGTATCGGTTTGCTTGTTGACAGTTCACCATGGCCATCAGTAATTAAACCATCTGGAAAATAAAAACCACAAGCTACATCAAGAATAATGATAAACAAGGCTTCCCTTGTATTTACCAAGATCAACAGCTAACCTGTTATAGCCATCTGGGTTATGAACGTCATAACCACCAACACACTTGGTCCTCCTACCCACCATCCCAGTAACGTCATAACAGACTTCAGGATCACTCGAACGATCTACAGGTAATAGAGTGTCAACCTCATTAACCATATTAACAGATGGGCTGATCGAAACACGGAAAGTTTTTAAATCTATTAATCTTAACCTTTTTGGTGTAATGGTTATCCATAACCCAAACCAACCCACTTACAAGTAACTGGGCCGAATGAAAACGACAAATGGAATTCAGGGATAAGCTCGATTATTCATTCAAAGTACACAACTAGGTGGACAAAATGTGCCACATAAGAAACAATAACTTGCTGAAGGAGGCATAGGTCATTTAACGCACATGATGAATGCACCCCTATAATACCTATAGTGATTATCAGTTCTAGAGGTGAAATGGATCGACAACAAGGTTTGTACAAAAAAGAAAATGTAGAAATAAATGGAAGACTAACCTTTAACAGTTTTATACACGGATCTCTTGGTGGATACCTTTAACATATCTGCATTGGTGGATCTGGATACCTTTAACAGATCTGCATGCAAGTAAAGGAATGATGGCACGGGACGCAAAAAAAGAAGTTATTTATGCAGCTTATATAAACCAAAGTTTTAGTTTTAGTTTATAGAATTATCAGAGATTTTAGATGTCACAGGGAGATATATAACTGGAATGGCCACAAACACTTTCAACGACGGTTGGGCGAATTTTAATACCTTTGACCTGTTACATTTTTTAGCTAGGTTTTAAATAATTATGTTAACCAAAAGCAACTCATCTTTACATAAATGGATCAAACTTTTTGTCACATCTTGTTCTTCGTACATTATAAGAGGAAAAACCACAATTGATATGCGGCTGTCGTATATCATAAATTGTTATTTGAATGTTTGTAGCAGCACAATAGAAAGTATAAAAATGGGGTTCTTATAGGAAACCAAAAAAACAAATCATCGCATGAAATACTTCAAATGGTGACATACAAGATGGTTTACGATCCGTGAGAACAAACGAGTCCAGAGTTATGGCACCATCATCGGATTCACATTCGACCGTGGCCTCATAGGATCCAGCGTAACCTTGTTCAATGGCCTCTATGGTCATGTTGAAGAGATATGACGTATACATTTTATAGTAATAGCACTTCAAGAACTGAGCATCATGAATGTTTTCTTTCATGCGCTTGTTAACATACTGACAACATAAAATTTGTTTACAAGAAAAGGGTTAACGACAGAAATAGTCTCAAAAGTGGAAAGCAGGTGGAATGTAATCATACCATCATATGGGAATTGTTGAAGGCATTGACAGCAAAATCACCAATAAAGTTGAAGAGATCTCCGTTCTTGAGTGGCGTTATTTTTTTCTCATCAATTGGATAAGTTATGCCATAACGTGCAGTCTGCCACATGCATGAAATATGTTTATGTATATGTGTGTGCAGAAAAGTAGATGTAGGTGTGCATATGGAGAGAGAGAGAGAGAGAGAGAGAGAGAGAGAGAGAGAGAGAGAGAGATGAAAATCTTATACATACAATTCCAGCTGATGCATCCTGCTGTTTAAACTCCATCCAGGCTTTGCTCCAGCGTTCATCACCCAACTGAGTGCATTTAAGACTCGGGTTCGCTGAAAGAGAAAAACTTACCAAGTAACCATCAATGTGTTGACTCATACGTGAAATACTATACAGTATACACAGGAGACATAGGCATAACAACTTTATCGTGCAATAGGAACTTGCATATACAACAAACATTTAAAACCCCTTTAAACTTGTCTCTAGCAACATTCTTTTGTAATAAATAATCCTTGTGTATATTTGGATTTGCAAAATAGTTCTAACAGCATTTTTTGAATCTATATAACAAGTCCCCAACTAGCAGGATGGTTATTATTCATTATGGGCAAGGGTAGCCATCAATAAGAAAACGGCCAAAAATATAGATGGAAATGCGTACGAGTCATGTCTTCCTTTGTGACTGTGTGAATTTCCGTTTTCAGAGGATATATTTTGGGCACAAGGGTGTGGGCGGTGTCCGGATCGCTGCAAGAAAAGGGAAATGTTGTATGAGTACAAAAAAATATAAACATACACTTAATTGTTTGATCCCTTTGAGAGATAAACAAAAAGATACACTAAAACAAGGGTAAGTGAAGCTCTTATAAGCTTGTTTTATAAAGTTGAAGTATGAATAAAAAGGCATAGAGCATACTATTCCCAATCAGATCGCAAAAGTTCACATAGCTTGTAGTATTTGGCAACACAAGTGATCGAGCACTTAACATCCTCCAATTTCGATTCCAAACCCCTCCGATTCTCACTAGTAGCCGTCTGCAGCTGCTTCTTGAGCTTAAGTGCTTCCTGAACAAACTCGTATAAACGATCTGGAATTTCAAGTCTGGCTGAAAGCCTGGTTCGACGTTTGCTCGGGAACTAAATAAACGAGGAGAAAACAATTAAAGTCGTACATATCGTGATTGATATTCTAAGTTGGGTTGCCAAAAGAGTAACAGGCAATGGTAATTTCTTAACTTTAGAGATTATTAACATGTAATGATGCAACAGATTGGATTATGATATCAATATCATACGTACATACAGGGGCGGATCTCTTATATAAACACTACTATTCAACGGTTTTAAATTTACTCCGGTGAATTTCACGGGTTAATAACCTACTTCTTTGTATATAGAAGCACGGTCACCAAACGTCCTGGGATCAATCCTTCCAGACAAAGACTCGGCCTCCCCATTCGGCTGATCATGAGTATCTCTCGGCCTCCTAGTATCCGTAGTCAAGACCAGACTGGAGTTAGCTCTGTAATCATACTGGTTAACCCTAGCACGTGCCTCAGCCATATCTAAAAGATATCAAATACCTACAATATCACCAATATAATTCAGCAAATAAGTCAATCAATTATACTAAACCCTAAAAGTCAACTAATAGTTAATAACCCCTAATAACCCCTAGGGTGTGCCATATCTCAAATATATATATCAACTTGAACCTAATCCAAACAAAAAATATATATATAAACAAAAAATTAAAAAGCAAAGCACTAGAAATATGTGAACCTTGGTTTTGATTATAAAAAAGTTTGTGAATTAATTTTTGTGTGTGATTGAGATGGGTGAGATCAAGGAGGGAGTATATAGAGGTTCCGGTGTGGCGGTATGGTTGTGAATACGGCCCAACTCATTTGACATATGTGTCTTGCTTCAAACGTAACTTGCCTCTCAAGAAATTAATTTGAAAGTCATATTTCGACCAGGACGTTCGTCCATCTGATCGTACGGTGAAAAGAATTTATAAACTTCAGTCTGGTCTTTCAAGCCTTCGGCACCTCTTCTTGGAATTGTGGTGTGGTAACGCGAATCTCTTACATGATCACTGTGTATTCCTCCATCCACAAGTCTGCACAGGTCTTCTAACACAGTTCCAAATTCGCCAACTCAATTACATTCTCCTTCTACGTTTTCCAACATCTTCGTCTTCGCAAGAATGTCTTCCAATCTTCAATGTAAACTTCGTATCATGACTATTGCTATAATACTTCACAGAGGTTACTCTCGGTTAGTCAACCCATAACCAAAATAACTCGAAATTAATTATATCAAAAGTGAACGGATTCGTAGAACGAATACGGTCGTCAAACCAAGAGTCAAGTACATGGTTCATCACAATGTTGAGATAGATAAGTGAATAGTTCAAGGTGTTGGAATCTTGTTTAGCTCATTAGCACAAGTGATAGGTAGAGTGTGTATCGCCGGTAATACGAACATCGTATGGTTGTCAAAAGTGAGATGTATGGGATATGAGTTGTCAGCATCATCATGCTCAGTTAACAATTCCATATAGAGATATTATCAAAATCATAACCTTCCAAGGGAACTGATTGGCAGACAAAATTCACCATTCAAAGGGAGGGAACAAAACTCCTATATCCGTGGTTAATAATTTCCAAAGTTCTCATGGATTATGCGGAGTCTAGTATTATCAAGTGACACATCTTATATCCAGCATAAGTAGTGAATTCGTAGAATCTGTCAAGCACATTATGGTCGAATAACCTTCGGAACGGTCGAAAAGGCATCAAATTGTTATCAAACAAATCAGAAATGGAGATCAAAATCAGAGAGTGAAACTTAAATGGTGTAAGGTATCCGTGAACTTACTTGGTTATGAAGCTTAGGTTGCAAAACTTCTAACCTCTGAAACAAATGTTCTTATAAGGCTTAACTAAAGGCAAGGGCACGAATCAGAGTGATGCGGAAGAAATGCTACTTACATATATGTCCTAGTCTACCCATTCCTCATCGGTAATAACTTAGGTTCCTATGGGGAGATCTTAAAGCAATTTCTAAAAGGTTATCTTATGAGCGCCTACAGTGGAAACTTAATGATCCAAACTTCACAGGTCAAGGTTTAATGTAATACAAGTCGCAGCCTGGTCTCTGATACCATTATTGTAACACCCCAACCCGATAAGGGTAGAAGTACTACATTATGGTGACATATCAAAGCAAACACAAGCATACATCTCAAGTAATACAAAGGAGTATCAAAGGAAACTAAAGTATAAAGTTACAAAAGAAAGTAATACTAAATACTATGTCTGATAAAGAACATCTCTTCTAATCATCTCTAAATCCGGAATAACTATCAAGGTATAGTCATCTAAGACGCAGGAAAAGAAATGCGGCTGAGCTACGAAAGCTCAGTGAATAGTTCAAGATATAACAAGAGTTAAGGAAATAAGTAAAGGAAACACTAATCCACCACGAGCCCAAGTCAAGTCAAGTCAAGTAACCAAGTAGCCATGTATCCGGAGGGGTGACCTCGGAATACCAAGTATAATGTGAGGGGATGCCTCAGGGGTTGGAGTCATGAGCTCCCAAGCTGTGAAAGACGTGTATCGCACACACCATCAGTCACCAAGTATGTATATATATAATCATGATAAATCCCTCGAAACAAGTAACAAATCTAGGATGCATCCATACGCCCCAGTCGGCCAAATACTTCCACTACGTAACAAGTCAAATAAGGGACGGGATAGGTCATCACTCTCCTACCCTAGAGTCATGCCATCGGTGCATCAATTACACAGACATGGAACCCCCATGCCTAGTATACAAGTGGTGGCTTGTAGTCTCAAACTGTGGGTCAAGGGTCAAGTCTAGTATCAAGTGTCCAAGTTCAAGTTTCATATCAAGTGGTTCAAGTCAAGTTTCCACATCAAGTATATCATATCAAGGTTCATATCAAGGTTCAAGTCAAGGTTCAAATCAAAGAATCATAGCATAGGGTCCATAGTAAGGTTCAAATCAAGTGGGTCATAACAAGGTTCACAATTCAAGGGAAGCATAGCAAGGTTCACAAATCAAGGTTAAGATAAGAGAGAGAGAGAGAGTTCATGAGAAACCTGTGAGAATGTCAGAATATATGTACCTTATTCAAAGCACAAATCAAAGGATGGCTACTCCCGCTTCACACGACCTATACGAATTGATAATAAACATTACTTTAAGTCTCAAGGTATATATTTCCCATTTTAGTATACTTTCCATTTTTAGTAACTTTCTATATTTAGTAACTTTCCACTTTAAGTAATTTAGTCATTTTGAGTACTTTCTATTTTTAGCAAGTTTCACGTTTAGGGTGTTCCTTGTATTAACAAGATTAATCTTTTATGATTACAATTAATAAATAATTAAGTTAGATTATTCGAAATGAACATTATAATAGATTAGAGTTAATTACGACAATTTTAGTAACGTTTAGTGTCAAAATATAAATTATCAAAAATTTAATATTAAAATGTCCAATAAAATTGTTCTAAGCTTTATACTATAGTTTTATATCAAAATGATAACTTTAGGCCCCATCGTTTTTAATATATATATTTTCATCATTATTTTAGACCGCGACGACCCAAAATATTTTTATCACCTTATATACAATCGTCGTTTTGAACACACCAACACATTTAAGGAGCCAAAGTTTACCTAATGTCACACATATTTATTTTGTTTACGATAAACATGCATGCATGCATACATACTCATAAGCACGTTACATAACCACTTAAAGTGACAAACCAAAACACATATTGAATAGCTCATGACCAAGCTTTTAACCCATAAAACCCTTTTATTTTATACCTTGCGATACAAAACCAAAATAAAATGAAATCATTCATTCTAATCCATTTTACCCCACAAGAAAAACTTCAATCAGTTAACCCTTGATCCATTCGAGGCTACAACAAAACATATAACACTTTTATCTTGTTAACCAATCACAAAAATACTTAATTATTATCACAACATGTATATCGAATACATATACAAACATGTTTAAACGATTTCTATTAATTCCAACGATTTAGTTTGTGATCCATATCAGTATTTAGATTATTCCAACATTAGATTAAGTCTTTAGAATATCATACGTATATAATAACAATCATATATATATCGATTAACAAGGTTCATGAAATCGTTATTTTATGTAGTTTTCTTATGATTTTATGTGACTTGTATGTTTATCAAATGAACCGATGCAAACGCAAACAAGACATAGATTAGATGATCAATATAGGAGAGATTAGAACAAGGATTATGGGGTACCTTGGAGTGGATCGAATGGAAGAAAAGAAACCAGGAACAAACCCAATTAAAAACCAAGTCGAATCACAACAAATACCAACCCTTTCTTGACCTCTCCTCTCGTACAAAATAACAACTCAAAGGAAAGCACCACAACTAGCTCTTGTACCCCTCTTGTGTTCGACCAGCAGCAAATGAAAAGAAACAGGAGAAGAAAAGATTTAGGGAGAGAAAAAAATGATGCGTTTTGTGTGTGAATAGAGAAGGAGAAACCGTATATTTGTGGTGATAAAATAAGAAAACCGTGCAGTGATTTTTGGAAAGAAATATTCGGTTTTTATCATGTCAATCAAATGTGATCTTATATTTAACTTGTGCTTATCCTCTAGTTTACTTGTTGGCCGAACTTTTGTATACAAAACATAATATAATACGTTTTTTTTTTTTTTTTTTTTTAATATCTTAGTTTAGGATACATTTATTTTACAAGTAACATAAGTTTTATTGATTATATAAACTTTAGTTAGGATTTAATGGTATTCATTCATGTACTTTATGTATTCTTAAGATTTTTAAAATTAGAGGGGCATTTTAGTCATTTTAGATTTTTCGAATTTTAGGGTTTTACACCGAGTTGACCCGAGTTCTAAATAAGGTCGGGTTCGAGTATTTTTTTGGAGGCTTGACCCAAGTTGACCCGGCCCATGTTGATCCGAACCTGACCGGGTCAACTCGAATGACACCCCTACTCACACCACAGAAAATTATGCACACACCATAATATCACATCATTAATACATATGTTACAACATGATATGATATGTGTGTGTATCACCCTCTAGTATTTCGACGTGACATGGACGTGAAATAGGTTCAAGAGTCAATTTTTTAATAAAGGCAAAAATCACTTGTTTTCGCTTTTCTATCCCATATTGTAGGGCGTATCTCGAAGGAGCGGCAACATATCGTCAACCATTGTTACTCAAAAATTGTGTATGATGACGTATAGAACACACGCAAAAATAATTTTAAAAACAAAAAACATAAAACTAATCATATATAGATGCTTTAAAGAAAGTAAAATTATGCGTTACAACGAAATTCAAAACTCTCTATCATCCAACTATGTAATCTGAATTCTCGCAATTGATGTAATCCGAGTAACTGAATTACAATTATAACGGAAATCAAACAACCTACGTAAGGTAATTTGGATTACAATTCCATCCGATCTGCAAACCAAACAACTTACATAATGTAACCAAATTACAACTGCATTCAATTACAACGAACCGAACAGCCTAAATTAACCCAAAAGATTATCCTAATTCCTTCATCTGCTAATGGGCTACTTATCCAATCCAACACTCACGTTAATCCTTTTGGGCCTAATTCTAATACGTCGTGATAACAACGAGAAAAGTTGCACCTACGCGTTACTGCGGGTTTTTTTTTTTGCTCATTAGTTAAAAGTATATTAATATTTGGCTCGTTTTGTTATCTCTTTTACTAAAAAAAAAAAAAAAAGAAAAAAAAAATCGCTAGATATATATTTTTTAGATACATACTAAACTTCAACATTTTTTTTAAGCTCGTAAAGTATTTGGCCCTTGTAGTTTAAACAAAATTTAAGATAGTTTTTTGAAGGTGAATTCTTTTAAGAAAAATAAAAATATATCTTAACTGTTGACATTTTTTATAAAATCGTATGTATTTCAAAAGTATATTAATATCGGGCTCGTTTTGTTCATTATCAAAAGGGCTCTCTGGTGGTATAATTTTTTCTAAACAAATCGCTAGATATTTGTTAGATATTGGATCAATAAAATTTATTATATAAAAAATCGTAAATAGCAAAAAGTTCAGGACAGTTTTCGCAAAATGTACATACCTTGGGGTCTTTTTTGTAAATATCAATTGTTTTTTGCTACTTTATTGGGGCTTATGTTTTGGGGTTGATGCGTGGGAATTGCACCAGGCTTTACCTCTCGAGAGATCTCGAGAAGCTTACAACCCCCACCAGGCAGCGTACCTGATCGTTGTAGTATAGTATAGTGACAAGTATCGGGGGACTGATCGTTCAACTCAGGAATAGTGTCGCTAGGATTAGAAAGCCTAAAAACTAGGTCTAGAGGTGAGGGGTGATTCTTTTTGTATTTTTATGTTTTTATGAAAGCAAGTAAAATCTCGGGTTTAGGAAGAGTGGGCGGAATTAGTTGCTAGTCAACTAACCCAATAACTAAGATGCAATCAAAATAAAATAACAGAAATGTAAATAAACTAAATTAAACTAGTGGTGTGAACAATATATGGGAGAATTGTGTTTACTTAGATTTCACTACTCCCTAGATATCTTTTACAGGTTAATTACTTGTTATAGTTGCGTGGATGACGGGTTATATTCCTTAATACCAATCATGGGGTGGCGTACTTACTTCCCCAATTCTATAAGCTCCTACTTCACTCCTATGTCGAGCCGGCTAAGAAGCTCCTAACATGGGATCACTAGAATTCGCTCATGCATTAAATACAACCATAAAAACCTAGTACACATCGGTTCATGTTTCTTAAGACGTTCAAGCAAGTTACACAATGGAGATCTGCCAGTTTTCTTAAGCCTAACATTGAAATCATTCATCCATTACAACTATAAACAAGCAATCAACCTATAATCAACATCTAGGTTTCATTATATCTAAGCAAACACACAAAAGATCTAGCCTAGCATGTTAAAATCAAGACAAGCGTAAGATATATTCAAACAACACATAGACATATTGAATGAATTGAAAGAAAACTTATCTCAATTGAACATGAAGGGTTTCAAGGGGTGAAAACCCTTGAAAATACTGTTACAAACGACCTAGGGTTTATTAGGTTCGACCCTAGAATTCTCCACACAAGTTCCTCTTTAATGAATGAAAAATAGAAAAGTATTTATAGATTTTACGAGGTGACGGCGTCAAGAGTAAAATTCTGACGCCGTCATCTCGCCGCCAATAAAGTTCTCGGACTGCCTATATCTATATCTGACGCCGTCATGTGTAATCTTTTTCCAAGCCGTCACCAAATTTACTCTTGACGCCCTACTTCTGACGCCGTCACGTTTTCTCTGGGACGTCATCCATTTTGCTCCTGACGCCGTCATAAAATCCTTCTTGACGCCCTCATCTACTGTTCCCAGCAAGGAAAATTAAGACTTTGTCGTTTTCTTCACTTTTATGCTCCAAAAACGTCCAAAATGCTTCCTTTTCCAGAATTCACTCCCAAAGTACCTAAAATCACAAAAGGAACGATTTAGGGCAATATTTGATCAAATAAATTCCAATTCCGGCTTAAATGACCCCCTAAAAACGGTTCATTTTTCGCCTCATCATATACCCTTACACTTGGGATTTGCTTGTCCTCAAGCAAATGCGCTTTTATTCTAGTCAAAATACAAGTTAGGGGTCATTTAACACTAATATAAAAGTAATTACAATAAATAATCGTTACACTAAAGACCAAAGACAAGCACGGAGGTCATATACTAGCACCTCACAAATAGTGTTTAGATACTCACATCTCTCGGGTGTAATAAAGTTGATTGACTCCAAACGGTCAACCTAAATTGACCAATGTGATGGTCAACAAAGTTAAACAGCCTAGAGTCAATCTCCGTGGAAGTATAGGGGTTTCCCCGGGTTGTTATGTCCCGACGAGGTGTGGATTGTATTCAAACGGGTTTGTGATCGGGTGAATTTGGACAAGAAAGGGTTTGTGATTGATTTGAACTAAGGAATCTACAAGGAAATAGCTTAAGTAAGCTATTATAACAAGACTGTAAAATTTGAAAAACCAGAAACGTGTAAAACCTAAAAACGCGTACGTTCAATTTAAATTTACGCGAACGTACGAAATAAAAAGTGAAAACTGAAATATGAAAACCCCCAGGGGTGAAAATGACTTTTTTACAAACCAAAGGATAAAAGAAAATTTTTAGAAAAAGAAAATAAATTTTTACACTATTTAATTATTTATTATTAATTAAATACTATTTAATACTAATTATTAATATTTAAAATACTTAAATACAATATAATATTAATTTAACACAAGAAAAATGAAAATTAAATTTCTAAAATTATAAAATAACTAAAAACAAATTTTAAAACTAAAAATATTTATTTTTGTCTTTTTGTGATTTTTATATTAATTAATTACTAATTATATTTAATTACCTAATTAAATTAAACAAAATTATTAAAAATACTAAAAAGACTTAGAAAATTAAGAAAAAAATTATATATCTAATTAACCATCACAGGAATCCTAGAAAAATATAAAAAGTTTCTAAAAATTACATTTAAGCTAGTTTACTAATTATTATATTAAATATTAATTAATTACTAATTAAACTATTTAAATTATAAAAACTAAAAGATGAACAGTAGAAATTACAGGAAAATTCCTAAAAATGTTTTCTAACTTATAAAAGCTAGAAAAAATATTAAAACTAGGGTTTACTTAATAAAAACTAATTTTGCTATTTAAAACTGAATTACTTTAACATAAAAGGAATTTAATAAAAATATAAAAATACTAAGTGCTTAACAAAAATCTAAAAAGGAAAATTAAAATTTAAATTAAATTAAATAGAAACTATCACTTGAAATTAAATTGTTTTTTTGTGGATTTTTCTTTCACAAAACTATTTTATACCTAAAAACATTAAACTTTTACAAAAACAATTTTTTTGGAAATAAAAAATAAGCACTTTGGAAAGCTTAAGCCATGACAGTTGACTTTGGTCAACTGTCAAGGCTAAAAGCTTGGAAATAAGCTCTAAGCTGAGACCAGGGGTGGATTATGGTGAGAATAAGCGAAAGGAACTTGTGTTAGGGTAAAACAACAAAAGTTGGTCCCTGAATAAGCTGATAAGCACAAATAAGCAATCCAAATGACTTAAACAACAAGCAGCCCTGCAGTTAACTTCACAGGCACTTTCAGCTTATGAAATAAGCTGAAAAGCTCAATGTGGGAACTGAGGTAGCAAACTGGGGTGGTAGACTTTCCAAAAAAGCCCAAACTCACCCTATGGGTCCCACTTATATGTCCTGGGGAGGGCTTGGAAATTGGGTGTGTGAACCTGAGTGGTGGTGCAGGGGAGGTGAATCCCCCTGCAGGTCACTTTGGGGGACTGTGGAATGCTCAGAAAAAATTGTAAAAATAAAGTGAATGTGGGGATGCACAGATTAGCTGGGGGGCTTGAACATGTGAAAGTTTCATGGCCTGAATCCCTTCCCAAAATTCTAGAAAGTTCCTACTAAATTTGGAAAATCTGAGGAAGGATGAATTTGACTCTTCTCTTAAACCACATATTTTGACTTTGTTGAGGTGTTATCCTAACTGACTGAATGAAAGTGATGTATTAGGGTATAACAAGACTAAAATAAGCTATATTAATAAGCTCTAATCCTAAATGATGAATAGATTACTCCTAATCCTAAGCAGTTAACTAATGACAAGTATCAAAGGTTGATTTTGACTATTTTACAATGGAAGGCTGGTTATGAGGCTTGACTTGTCCTAAAATAACCTATTGCAATCTCTTCATGTTAAATTAACAACAAAACAACAACTAGAGTACCTAGATTAACACTTATCCAAATAGTCCCTTATACAAACTGATTTTTGGTTTTTGAAGCAGTAAGATGAATTGAGCTACCAAACTGATGTACAACAATCTCTAATGATGTAATAGGCCAAGATAAACACAAAAACACCAAAATCAACTGACATGACCAAGGCTACAGTATAAGCTTAGAAAATAAGAAAAATGGAGCTTACAAGGGTCTTGTGTGTATCCCAACCAAGAACTAAAGACCAAGCTATCCTAACATCTCCCCTGAGATTTCTAACCCATTGTCATCAACCAGTAAACATGCTCCTTTCTTCAATCAACTTGCAGGATTATCTTTGATTTTCTGTTTATTTTTCTCTTATTTTTTTGGCATTTTTTAGATTTTAAGCTATTACCAACTCAAATACTTTTTAAACCTTTAAAAACTTGTTATTTAGCTAAGATAAGCTTAAAGGAACAGAGATTAACAAATTTAGACAACTTATACACTAAAATGGAATTTTTTTATCCAAATGGAATGAGCAACTAAATTTAACACTTGAAACTTGAATCACTGATTGAATTAGGTTTCAAATACATAAGAAATAATGAAATTACAACTTAGAAGTATAATCTTACATTAAAAATGGAGAAATAATAAAAACGATATTAAGTTCCTACTACTAAACTATGCTACTGTTATTTGATGCCTCTCTCTTCCTTTTTCTTCAGTTATATAATCCCTGGCATGATTCTATTTCTTTCCCACTTTCTTTTTGAGCCGTTGGATGAGCTAATTTGATCTCAGCCTTCAAAAACGTTTTTGGCGGGAAAAGGGAGAAGTGGCAGGTTGAGTGTTTTAGGTGAGGTATTAATGAGGAGGGGGTGGGTTGGTTTGGTAGGTGATTGATATTAATGAAAGTTGGAAGTTTGGTGAAAAGGTGAGGTTGGAGGTGGGGAGACATGGAGCAGGTTTTGGGGAAGAAGGGGATGGGTGAACAGTGGTCATGGTTTGACTGGGAGGGTTGACTGGGGATATATTAAAAACGGGTAAGGGAGTTGGGC
The DNA here is from genome assembly GCA_030686995.1 of Artemisia argyi. Lineage (NCBI taxonomy): Eukaryota > Viridiplantae > Streptophyta > Magnoliopsida > Asterales > Asteraceae > Artemisia > Artemisia argyi. The sequence goes on from CM060698.1 coordinate 108,842,967, forward strand.
TTGGTTTTTTGGTGGGCTTGGGATGAGAGTGGACCAGGGTTTGGATTTTGGGTTGATTTGGATTGTTGGACAATAATAAATAAAGGGTCCATTTTGGTTTATTAGATATCAGAAGGACTAACTTTGCAATTTATCCAAACTTGAGGGGCTGATTATGTACAAACTCCAAAGTTGATTCAAGGGTTAAACATGACATAAATGAATAGTACAAGGTCCTTTAATGTTTATTTTCCATAATGAAATACCCGGGGACCAAAATTGTCATTTTTGAAAAGTCCAGGGACTAAACTTGCAATTTTCTCAAACTTTTCATTAAAAGGTTATTTGTGATAAACTTTGAGTTTCCAAGGACCAAAAATGATTTTTCTTCCAAAAATATCCCACCAGGGACCAAAACTGCCAAAAAGTGAAACTCTAGGGACTAAATTGTAAATTTCCAAAACTTTTGAGATTTTTCACCAAAGGACTAAATATGACAACTTATGATTTTAAAAGAACCTTTGGTGATAATTTTCCATATTTTGAATGACCAGGGACTAGTTTTGACATTTTATGAAAGTTGGGGGACTGAAACTGCCAATTTTGCAAACTTTGTACGTTTTTTATCTGTTTTTACTCATTTTGCATCTGAAACATATAAAACACAATTTTGGAATATTGTTAGTATTTTGATGCATTTCTGAGTGTTTTTGTATGTTTTGCAGTTCAGATTTGACCAAAAATGATGAGTGTTTGAGCACTCATCAATCCCCCACACTAAACTATTGCTAGTCCCTAGCAATAAACTGTTTTGAAAACTTAATGGATTTTAATCTCTTTACCAAAAGCCATTACTTCTGGAGTAGCCAAATGTATCAGTACAAGTAAGAACTATGGTCCACTTGATAACCATGTGATTTTGAGCAAACCACCAGCAGTCAACGGATTTGATTTGTCTTTACCAAAAGCCGTTTGTTTCTGGACTAGCCAACTCTTGATGGAATAGTCAACATCTTGGTGAGCTGATTACCAATTATGGTTTTTCCACTGCCTTTACCACAAGCCATAATCTTGCGGGCTAGCCAACTCTTTCACTTTTTAGGATATGGCGAGTTGAGATACCATACAATTTTGGGCAAATTGCAAGCCATAAACGGATTTGATATATCTTTACCAAGAGCCGTTTGCTCCTGGATTAGCCAATCCTTTTGTCGTTTAGACATGGCGGACTGATAACCACAAAAATTTTGAAGCACAAGTGAAATTTTTTTTAAAATTTTTGAAATTTTGGCCAAAAACGGGGGTACTAGATAGTAAAATGTGATAAAATTCGCTAGAATACCCCCCCCCCCCCACACACATTTAGAATGAATATTGTCCTCAATATTCAAAGTCCCGGCTATTATGCCGACATTTTGAACGTAAAAGGGCAACATTACAAGCTAAATGTGGAAACACCAGTTTTTTTCACTTTATTGGTAACCAAAGCAGGGTTAACTCCCCCACACTTAGGGTGAAAACCCTAAGTACATGCTACTGTTTTTGTTTACCGAGTCGCTAGTTTGACTCTACCCCGAATTCATTGGTTCTTGGGGAAGCATGATGTGGAAGAAACAATCTCCATCGGACTTTCATTCAAGATGTTTGGATAAACATTTGAAGCACGTGAAAGTTCCACACCGATGAGATAAGTACTCGGCTCAAGATAATGGTAAATGAAAATGCCGGGATCAAAGATGGTATCTTCATTCCCGAAGGAGTGAAGAAGAGAAGAAGTCACCTTATAGGTGAAGAAAAGGAAGAAAACCATGATGAAAATCATGATAAGATCTTCTTCCTCGAGAGCAGGCTCATTAGCCTGAATTTGGATTTCAAGGGTTAAGCTCATAAACATCCCGGGAGGGTGGGTGAGAATTTGCAAATTCTCATGATTGAGTGCATCCCCCCGGGCTATCATACTCCGGAGGAGTCATGATATGAGTGAGTTCACTGGAGAACTCCTCATGAAGAGAATCATTCACAAGATTTGAATCTGTGAACTCATGTTCCGGAATAGACTCATCACAATCCTCATTCCGAATACCAAAGATTGGATTATCATAAATCAAAGTGAATTCAGATTCGAATTCAAACAAAGGATTGGTGAGAGTTGTTTTGAAAGTTTCGGGAACAAAATGATTATCATTCTCTATTGGACTGTTGGGATCAGAAGTGAGTGACGGATCATGATAAAGGAGACTTTCAATTTCTCCTAGATCGGCTTCGAAATCGAGGAGACCATCATCACTTTCCGATGAAAGTGGATTGATGTGAGTAAGTTCATCGGCGAACTCCTCAAGAAGAGGATCAGCATCAGACTATGGGAGTGATGCCTCAATATACTCGATGTCTCCATGAGATGTACAATCATCATTAAAATCTGAGAAAGTCTCAAAATGATCGTTTGAACACTCAAGAGGGGAAGGAAGATCACACATATGCTCAAGAATTCCCTGTGACTCTCTTGGCATTGGGACAAGGTTCTCAACACTAGACTTTATGAATTCGTCCGATTCCTTTTTAGGAACAGTGTTAAGATGCTCGTCCCCCATGCTCAGAGAGTGAGTGGGAACCTCGGGTGTGATATCAATAGACTGAGGGAGTGGAGAGGAGCTAGCATTCATGGATTGTACGAGTTCCATTTGATCTTCTGCTAGTAATTTCTCCGTCTCATTATTTTCTCCCTGTTTTTCAATGGGAGGAATCACAAATGATGAATCTGACGAACCCTTATAAAATTGAAGGATATCAAGGGTGTCTTCATTATCACTATCATCATCACAGTCTAGAATAGCAGCTGTACGAAATTTGGCACGTGTTATAGCTGCTTGTTCTAAGACTAGCAATTCTTCCATGCTCAATTCGTTTCTAGCATCTCGTTCCTCAGCAAGTAATTCTGCCATATATTTCTCACGAGAGTAAACGATGTAGTAACCAACTCCTCCTTAAGTTCTTTCAATATATCAAGAGCCTTTAGTAAAAGGTCTTGCTCAGTATCATGAGGAGTTGCTTGGATCATTTGGTACTGTGGAGGTGGGTCTGAAAACGAATAGTCGTAATTGTTACAAGGAAATGGATTCCTTGTTTGACAATCTGAGCTAGAGTGTGGACCTCCACAGTACTCACAACAGTAAAACCGATGTGGCTGTGGGTTGTATGTGCTAGAGTCATAATTGTTATCAGAAAACTGCTCATAGACAAGCGTGTTTCCCGATCGACAATAAGAGCTGTAGTGTGAACCACCACAGTACTCACAACAGTAAAACTGCTGAGTCTCATGGTGTGGCAGCTGATGGAATGAATCAGTGGTGTCATGGTAGGAATAGGGATTCTAGTTATAGACAGACCCGTTTCCGGACTCTACCATGCCACAGCTGGGGCAATTACCACCATTATGAGAACTACCACACCATTGGCAAATCAGAAGGTGTGGGTGAGACATAGAAAGAATCAAAAGGTTTGGGAGGGTAAGGAATGAGGAATCAAAGATGTGAGAGGGTAAAGGTGAATATTTTTGGGGTTTTGGAAAGACATTTTGTACAAATAAGAAAGAAAATGTTTTTGTGTTTTTTGTGTTCGTTGAAAAATTGATTTTAAAATGTTTTCAGGAACAGTTTTGTTTTTATATAAAAATAATAAGATAATATGAACAAGGGTGGTAAATATACAATTGATGTATATCCAGGTTCACCAATCTTCAAATACGTTTGGATACGCACACAACCTCCCCGGCAGCGGCGCCAAATTTTGATTGACTCCAAACGGTCAACCTAAATTGACCAATGTGATGGTCAACAAAGTTAAACAGCCTAGAGTCAATCTCCGTGGAAGTATAGGGGTTTCCCCGGGTCGTTATGTCCCGACGAGGTGTGGATTGTATTCAAACGGGTTTGTGATCGGGTGAATTTGGACAAGAAAGGGTTTGTGATTGATTTGAACTAAGGAATCTACAAGGAAATAGCTTAAGTAAGCTATTATAACAAGACTGTAAAATTTGAAAAACCAGAAACGTGTAAAACCTAAAAACGCGTACGTTCAATTTAAATTTACGCGAACGTACGAAATAAAAAGTGAAAACTGAAATCTGAAAACCCCCAGGGGGTGAAAATGACTTTTTTACAAACCAAAGGATAAAAGAAAATTTTTAGAAAAAGAAAATAAAATTTTACACTATTTAATTATTTATTATTAATTAAATGCTATTTAGTACTAATTATTAATATTTAAAATACTTAAATACAATATAATATTAATTTAACACTAGAAAAATGAAAATTAAATTTCTAAAATTATAAAATAACTAAAAACAAATTTTAAAACTAAAAATATTTATTTTTGTCTTTTTGTGTTTTTTATATTAATTAATTACTAATTATATTTAATTACCTAATTAAACTAAACAAAATTATTAAAAATACTAAAAAGACTTAGAAAATTAAGAAAAATTTTATATATCTAATTAACCATCACAGGAATCCTATAAAAATATAAAAAGTTTCTAAAAATTAAATTTAAGCTAGTTTACTAATTATTATATTAAATATTAATTAATTACTAATTAAACTATTTAAATTATAAAAACTAAAAGATGAACAGTATAAATTACAAGAAAATTCTTAAAAATGTTTTATAACTTATAAAAGCTAGAAAAAATATTAAAACTAGGGTTTACTTAATAAAAACTAATTTTGCTATTTAAAACTGAATTATTAATTAATTATTAATAAAACTAATATTAAATCTAATTAATACTAAATGACAAAATTAAAATCTAGAAAAATTACTGAAATTACTTTAACATAAAAGGAATTTAATAAAAATATAAAAATACTAAGTGCTTAACAAAAATCTAAAAAGGAAAATTAAAATTTAAATTACATTAAATAGAAACTATCACTTGAAATTAAATTGTTTTTTTGTGGATTTTTCTTTTCCAAAACTATTTTATACCTAAAAACATTAAACTTTTACAAAAACAACTTTTTTGAAAATAAAAAATAAGCACTTTGGAAAGCTTAAGCCATGACAGTTGACTTTGGTCAACTATCAAGGCTAAAAGCTTGGAAATAAGCTCTAAGCTGAGACCAGGGGTGGATTATGGTGAGAATAAGCTAAAGGAACTTGTGTTAGGGTAAAACAACAAAAGTTGGTCCCTGAATACGCTGATAAGCACAAATAAGCAATCCAAATGACTTAAACAACAAGCAGCCCTGCAGTTAACTTCACAGGCACTTTCAGCTTATGAAATAAGCTGAAAAGCTCAATGTGGGAACTGAGGTAGCAAGCTGGGGTGGTAGACTTTCCAAAAAAGCCCAAACTTACCCTGTGGGTCCCACTTATAAGTCCTGGGGATGGCTTGGAAATTGGGTGTGTGAACCTGAGTGGTGGTGCAGGGGAGGTGAATCCCCTTGCAGGTCACTTTGGGGGACTGTGGAATGCTCAGAAAAAATTGTAAAAATAAAGTCAAGGTGGGGATGCACAGATTAGCTGGGGGGGCTTGAACATGTGAAAGTTTCATGGCCTGAATCCCTTCCCAAAATTCTAGAAAATTCCTACTAAATTTGGAAAATCTGAGGAAGGATGAATTTAACTTTTCACTTAAACCACATATTTTGACTTTGTTGAGGTTTGATCCTAACTGACTGAATGAAAGTGATGTATTAGGGTATAACAAGACTAAAATAAGCTATATTAATAAGCTCTAATCCTAAATGATGAATAGATTACTCCTAATCCTAAGCAGTTAACTAATGACAAGTATCAAAGGTTGATTTTGACTATTTTACAATGGAAGGCTGGTTATGAGGCTTGACTTGTCCTAAAATAACCTATTGCAATCTCTTCATGTTAAATTAACAACAAAACAACAACTAGAGTACCTAGATTAACACTTATCCAAATAGTCCCTTATACAAACTGATTTTTGGTTTTTGAAGCAGTAAGATGAATTGAGCTACCAAACTGATGTACAACAATCTCTAATGATGTAATAGGCCAAGATAAACACAAAAACACCAAAATCAACTGACATGACCAAGGCTACAGTATAAGCTTAGAAAATAAGAAAAATAGAGCTTACAAGGGTCTTGTGTGTATCCCAACCAAGAACTGAAGACCAAGTTATCCTAACATCTCCCCTGAGATTTCTAACCCATTGTCATCAACCAGTAAACATGCTCCCTTCTTCAATCAACTTGCAGGATTATCTTTGATTTTCTGTTTATTTTTCTCTTATTTTTTTGGCATTTTTTAGATTTTAAGCTATTACCAACTCAAATACTTTTTAAACCTTTAAAAACTTGTTAGTTAGCTAAGATAAGCTTAAAGGAACAGAGATTAACAAATTTAGACAACTTATACACTAAAATGGAATTTTTATCCAAATGGAATGAGCAACTAAATTTAACACTTGAAACTTGAATCACTGATTGAATTAGGTTTCAAATACATAAGAAATAATGAAATTACAACTTAGAAGTATAATCTTACACTAAAAATGGAGAAATAATAAAAACGATATTACGTTCCTACTACTAAACTATGCTACTGTTATCTGATGCCTCTCTCTTCCTTTTTCTTCAGTTATATAATCCCTGGCATGATTCTATTTCTTTCCCACTTTCTTTTTGAGCCGTTGGATGAGCTAATTTGATCTCAGCCTTCAAAAACGTTTTTGGCGGGAAAAGGGAGAAGTGGCAGGTTGAGTGTTTTAGGTGAGGTATTAATGAGGAGGGGGTGGGTTGGTTTGGTAGGTGATTGATATTAATGAAAGTTGGAAGTTTGGTGAAAAGGTGAGGTTGGAGGTGGGGAGACATGGAGCAGGTTTTGGGGAAGAAGGGGATGGGTGAACAGTGGTCATGGTTTGACTGGGAGGGTTGACTGGGGATATATTAAAAATGGGTAAGGGAGTTGGGCTTGGTTTTGTGGTGGGCTTGGGATGAGAGTGGATCAGGGTTTGGATTTTGGGTTGATTTGGATTGTTGGACAATAATAAATAAAGGGTCCATTTTGGTTTATTAGATATCACAAGGACTAACTTTGCAATTTATCCAAACTTGAAGGGCTGATTATGTACAAAATCCAAAGTTGATTCAAGGGTTAAACATGACATAAATGAATAGTACAAGGTCCTTTAATGTTTATTTTCCATAATGAAATACCCGGGGACCAAAATTGTCATTTTTGAAAAGTCCAGGGACTAAACTTGCAATTTTCTCAAACCTTTCATCAAAAGGTTATTTGTGATAACCTTTGAGTTTCCAAGGACCAAAAATGATTTTTCTTCCAAAAATATCCCACCAGGGACCAAAACTGCCAAAAAGTGAAACTCTAGGGACTAAATTGTAAATTTCCAAAACTTTTGAGATTTTTCACCAAAGGATTAAATATGAAAACTTATGATTTTAAAAGGACCCTTGGTGATAACTTTCCATATTTTGAATGACCAGGGACTAGTTTTGACATTTTATGAAAGTTGGGGGACTGAAACTGCCAATTTTGCAAACTTTGTACGTTTTTTATCTGTTTTTACTCATTTTCCATCTGAAATATATAAAACACAATTTTGGAATATTTTTAGTATTTTGATACATTTCTGAGTGTTTTTGTATGTTTTGCAGTTCAGATTTGACCAAAAATGATGAGTGTTTGAGCACTCATCAAAAGTATATATCACAATATGGAAATGGAAAACATCTCTCACTACCTGTCATAGCAAAATAGATTACCATAGGCTTGGAAAAGGATCAAACCTCCACCACATGGCGTAAGCACCTAGGATAAACTATCAAAGAGGTCTTTTTAAAGGGTTATAACGTTAGGTGTAGGGATATGGAATACACGATTTTGTTGGATATAGGCAATCTTTACTGGTGGCGAGTTAATAATCTTGGTTAATTATATGTACAATATGGCGTTGCTAAGCCAAGACTAGACTCAACTTAAGCTAATAAATCAAAAATAACAAAAACATAAAATGAACATAGAATGAAACGGGATGGTAGTCCGTATATTTTTTCTCTTTTCTTTTTCTATTTTCTTTTTCTTTTTCTTTATTTTTTCGATTTTTTTTTTTTTTTTATGCATACACTCTTACCCTACCATCCAAAATAATACATCATAGGGAATGAACATTCCCCTTACACTTGAATTTTTACATACTTTACAATAAACTAATCTATTGACTCGAATCAAGATAATCAAAACACTTGGAGTACTTTTAAGATTAATGCACATATGAGGGTAATAATATGATGTTCGTCCCCATTACTCAATAACATAAGTACTTTACCCATGAGTCCCAATCGTCCCAAACCAATATGTACAAGGATATGACTCGACTTAGCAACTATGTAATCAATTAGATAATTAACTAAAGGTTTAAACAAATAACAATAATGCACTAAAGATGAATGCATACACGGAAGGCTAAGGCGATTTGATTGTACATTTAAGTGGGTTGTAACAAATTCTTCCTTTAAGTAAAATGCTTAAAGTTAGAAACGAAAAGATAGGCTCGGAGGGGTGTACTAGGGGTATCGTGTACTAAAAATGAGTACAACACTAAGGGTGTGGGAAAAATTAGTTGACTTTACTAGCCAAGTAATATGACTTAAATGGTCAAGTAATTATGATACGGGTTTAACACAAGGGTGATCCTAATGCCTCTTATCATGTAGTAAATCCTACCACATGAATGTAGTCTCACTAGCGGTCTCGGGATGCATCACTAACGCAAGTTCTAGAATCTAAATGCTACCGGTACACTCATAAGCACTATTAGTAAATGCTTTTCCTATCAAATCTAAAGGCGAACCTCACATATTTGGGTGGAAAATTTTTCTGAATGGTACGGTTTTGTGCTAGTCATATGACTCCTATCCATGAGACGCTTGCTAAGGCTAAAGTTTCACTCCTAAATGTTGTAAAAAATTTTAAATTTGGCGCTAAAATTACACTAACAAGTATTTCTCATAGTTTTATTACACACCTACCATCAAACAAACAAACTCAAGCGAAAGTGTATCCTATGAGGTATCATCATTTTACCCTCCCCTTACACTTAGGATGAACATTGTCCCCAATGTTCAAGTAAAGAATGTAAAAGTAAAACAGGTAAAAAGAATGAAATCAAATACTCCCCTGATTCGCTCGGTATGGATAGTATGGTAACAAGGTTAGATCTTCCTCCAAGAAAATGAACAGTCAAAGTTTCCCTTCCAGAATATAAATCATCTTCTTGTCAAACATAACCTGTTAAACCTGAGAAAACAAACAAGGCAACCTCGCGGAAAATCGGCGGCAATCTATATATGATAATAAATCCTAGAAAACAAAGTAAGATATAATGCTTGTGGAATGATGTTTGCAGATTTCCTAGAGATTATAAAACTAAAGATTCAACAAAAACTTTAAGACTCCGTTAGAAAAACAAAACTGGTAAAATTTTCAGATTTTTACACGTGACGCCGTCAGGAGTTTCTTCCTGACACCGTCAGAAGTGACCTGCAGAAATCCTTATGTTAAGTTTCCGGAAAATTTCTGGAAAAACTTTGTCCTACTTTCTGGAAAATCCTGCAAACATCATTATGACTCGATACAAGCATTTGACTCAAACAATTACTAATACACATGTTCATTAAATATTGTTGTGGAATCATGATCGAGTTTGCTTCTTAAAAACATATTTGGGGTTTCCCCTTACACTTATCTTTTGCGAAATACCTTTGGATGAAGTTAAGACTAAGCTAAACAACAAAATAAAGTATCTTCATCATTTTAGTTTTGAAACATGATCTACCAACAATAAAAATAAAACATGCATACGAAAACAAATAACAATCAAACAAAATAAAAATCACACAAAGCATGGGTTGCCTCCCAAGAAGCGCTTTTCTTTATTTACGAGTCTTGTAGCTAGACTCAAGGTCATGGGTTACTACGTGACCTCATCGTTGGTTTCACCTTCTGATTGTAAATGTTCTTTATAGAGACCAACCACCTTTTTCTCAATTGCTCCTATAATCCTATTGGCAAATTCCTTATCGACTTTATACTTCGGTCCTAGAGTCAAGTAATCTTTGTATAAAAGACTCTTCTTTTCCCATACATAATCCATGCCCTTTTCCTTATCCTCTTCATTAATGTCCTCGAAAGCACCAATGTTATCCATGTCAAATCGGGGCACAAAACGAAATTATTTCATTCTATTAGGCATCCTATAAGTGATCCTATCGGTGTTACTAGCAAATCAGATTGTCCCTTCTACCTCATCATATTCTAATTTGGACTCTTCAACAAACGGTTTACCAAACACAACATTGGATAAGCGACAATCAATAACATTAGCAAGATCTTCAACAACCATAAAGTCAGTGATATAAGTAAAATTCCCAACAAAGACATGTAGACCTTTAATTCTCCCGACAAAGTTACAAACTCCACCGGGGTATTTGGGATCTCTTCTAGGTCCAAGTCTTGTTTTCACTATATCATTATAAACACTTGAGGACATAATGTTGATTGGGGATTTAAAATCAATGTAAGCATTGTCAATATGTTTATACCCAATCATACATGGTATCTTAGCATTCTTAGGATCGCCTCTCTTTATCTTAGGTTCGATTCTAGTAAAAGGAGGTCGAGGGTTATCAATAAGATTATTATAGTACGCAATCTCCTCCTTAGTGGGGTATAGATTAAAATAATCATCTAGCTTTGTATCAATCTCCCCTTCTTCAAGTTCCTCAACAACATTCACAAAATCTTTAGTCCCTAGGTCCTTATTTGAATACAAGGCGGTCGCTAGGTCACTAAATGCATGGTCGAGATCAACCTTAATCAACCTATTAAGCTCCCTAAGTTCCCTAATCTCACTCTCAATTTGTTCACGTAACAAAGCCACTTCTCTAGGGGAAAGGGGTGGATTCGCGTTTTCCATAATGGTCAACGAAATAGTCAATGAATTTATTTTACTAACAAAGGCACGAAGAAATAAGATATACTAAAGAAAACCTAAAAATAAAAATAAATTCTTACTAGAAAGGAATCTAGCAAATAGACCTAATAAAAAGAAATCCTAACCTAGACAATAACTATTCCCCGGGCTGCGGCGCCAAAAACTTGATGCGTGGGAATTGCACCAGGCTTTACCTCTCGAGGGATCTCGAGAAGCTTACAACCCCCACCAGGCAGTGTACCTGATCATTGTAGTATAGTATAGTGACAAGTACCGGGGGATTGATCGTTCAACTCAGGAATAGTGTCGCTAGGATTAGAAAGCCTAAAAACTAGGTCTAGAGGTGAGGGGTGATTCTTTTTGTATTTTTATGTTTTTATGAAAGCAAGTAAAATCTCGGGTTTAGGAAGAATGGGCGGAATTAGTTGCTAGTCAACTAACCCAATAACTAAGATGCAATCAAAATAAAATAACAGAAATGTAAATAAACTAAATTAAACTAGTGGTGTGAACAATATATGGGAGAATTGTGTTTACTTATATTTCACTACTCCCTATATATCTTTTACAGGTTAATTACTTGTTATAGTTGCGTGGATGACGGGTTATATTCCTTAATACCAATCATGGGGTGGCGTACTTACTTCCCCAATTCTATAAGCTCCTACTTCACTCCTATGTCGAGCCGGCTAAGAAGCTCCTAACATGGGATCACTAGAATTCGCTCATGCATTAAATACAACCATAAAAACCTAGTACACATCGGTTCATGTTTCTTAAGACGTTCAAGCAAGTTACACAATGGAGATCTGCCAGTTTTCTTAAGCCTAACATTGAAATCATTCATCCATTACAACTATAAACAAGCAATCAACCTATAATCAACATCTAGGTTTCATTATATCTAAGCAAACACACAAAAGATCTAGCCTAGCATGTTAAAATCAAGACAAGCGTAAGATATATTCAAACAACACATAGACATATTGAATGAATTGAAAGAAAACTTATCTCAATTGAACATGAAGGGTTTCAAGGGGTGAAAACCCTTGAAAATACTGTTACAAACGACCTAGGGTTTATTAGATTCGACCCTAGAATTCTCCACACAAGTTCCTCTTTAATGAATGAAAATTAGAAAAGTATTTATAGATTTTACGAGGTGACGGCGTCAAGAGTAAAATTCTGACGCCGTCATCTCGCCGCCAATAAAGTTCTCGGACTGCCTAGATCTATATCTGACGCCGTCATGTGTAATCTTTTTCCAGACCGTCACCAAATTTACTCTTGACGCCCTACTTCTGACGCCGTCACGTTTTCTCTGGGCCGTCATCCATTGTGCTCCTGACGCCGTCATAAAATCCATCTTGACGCCGTCATCTACTGTTCCCAGCCAGGAAAATTAAGACTTTGCCGTTTTCTTCACTTTTATGCTCAAAAAACGTCCAAAATGCTTCATTTTCCAGAATTCACTCCCAAAGTACCTAAAATCACAAAAGGAACGATTTAGGGCAATATTTGATCAAATAAATTCCAATTCCGGCTTAAATGACCCCCTAAAAACGGTTCATTTTTCGCCTCATCAGGGGTTATGGTTTGGGGCGCTTTTTTTTTTTTTTTTTTTTTTTTTTTTAACGAGGGCAATAGTGTCGTATTATAGGCGCTATAATATTTACTTATAACAAGCAGGTTGGCGCAAGCCTCGTTGCGGCTGAAACGTGTTCTAAATTGTAACCTGTTTGTTTGAGATGTGTCTCTAAGGCCGAGTGAAAAAAATGCTATCTTTTTTGTTTAAATGTTTTTGTATATGTAAAGCTGACACAAATTTTAAACTTATTTGATTGATTTAGGGTTCATTATGAAAGTTCTTTTATCTAAAAACTATAAATATATTAAACTTACACATTTTCATAAGATCGTACGTATGTAAAAAGCATATCAATATTGGGCTCGTTTTTTACGTTATCGATAGACTTTTTTGCCGGTATTTTTTTTTTGTTTAATAAATCACGAGATTTATGTTAGATACTTGGTAAATAAGGTTTGTTGTATAAAAAAGTAGTAAATAGTAAAAAGTTGAAGGTGTGATTTGTAAATATTTTTTACTTGTTTTTTTGCCAGTTTTATTCACTGCGCTTGATTTGTTTTTTATAATTTTTTTATCCTTGTAAGCTGAGAAACGAATTGTTTAATCGGATCCGCTGAAATAATATTTACTCCCTCCATCCCTAAATAAATGTCCAGTTTGACTTTCCAGAGTCAAACTGGTACAATTTTGACATTAATTTTTTTTTTTTTTTTTTTTTTGTTATATAATACATGATAAAAAAATTATATCATTGAAAAGTACACTTAAAACCCAATCAATTCATATATTTTGCATCAAATATTATATAACACCTACAAAAATAGTTAAAGTCATAGTTGAACCAGTTTGACTCTCAAAAGTCAAACTGGACATTTATTTAAGGATGGAGGTAATACTATATATATCTCTTCGCTCGAGGTGGGAAAGATTCCCTCGAGCTATAATATATATATATATATATATATATATATATATATATATATATATATATATATATATATATATATATATATATATATATATATATATAGAGAGAGAGAGAGAGAGAGAGAATTATAACTAACAATTAATAAAATAAAAGTTTGTGAGACCAACTATTGTTCTTCTACAATGCTTGGTATTTTAACATCTTTTTGTTAAGTTATTTTACTATAATCATTTTATGTATTATAGTATTGATATTACTATTAAAAAATTCTTTTAAGCATATTATGCATACACTACGTCAAAAGATGTAAATTTATAAAAGCTTTATATATACAAAAGATGTAAATTTATTTCAGTGTTTGAATCTTAAAATCAAGTCCCCATCACAACGCACTACCAGTAATAATATGCATTGTTAAGGATGTTTTAGTGGTAGTTGCCCCCCACGCCTCATATTAAATCAAAATACAATTCTATTAAGAATGAGAACATAAACCATAAAATCTAAATTAAACATAAATTGATCAAGTGATATTGTCACATCATTCATTAAGAAACAACTTTTTGCAAATATATTGTAGACACAAGCATTCCTTTTATCAAAGGGTTAGCTTGGAAGAAAGAATATGTATAAGTGTTTGAAAGACAATCATGACGAAAATCGTTTTGAAAAATGATTTATGCAAATTCAGCTACATTCACTCGAAAAGGATAGCAATGGGGCAATGGCTATGGTGTCTATGTCCCTATGAATTCTACGCGAGCAAAATTATGCATGTAATAGTTATGATTCATTAGACCATGACCAAAAAAGATTTATTGATTTTCTGGAATGCAAATAACCAAGTGTAAACATCTTGAATACTTTTTTAGCCACAATGAATCACGAAAAGTTTGTAGCAAATGAGAATTACATTTGTATGTATTATGAGGAGGAATAAATAAATAAATCACATCCATGTGTTGGCGGGGGTTCCAGTCTAGTTTTAGAGGACTATTTAAGGGGTCTGAGGTTCCAATCTTGTCTTGTCCAAAACTGAAAATAGCCATCCCATTCTAGCCCATGCCTTTTTTTTACATAGGCTACTCATATTATCTAACAACCACCTTTTTATACACACTTCATGGTTTTATCCATCCAGATTAAACCAACTTATAGATAAGGTTTTATTCTTTAATTCATCAAACATGTCTCCACATACTACATATTTAAATTTAGAGGACCATTTACCTATTTTGAAATGGTTTGGTGTGAAAGGAATCTTTACATATATATGGGACAAGATTTGGGTTGTACTTGATGCTTTGAAAGCTGTACAATGAAAAGGAAATGCCACTTGGCACTTAGAAACGCCACTTGGCACTAACATGCTGACTGGATAAATCATATAAATGCCACTTGGCATGCCACGCTGTCAATTTTTAGAATCCGGAAATTAAAAAATTTGCTACTTGTGGGAATCGAACCCTGGTCTATACTCCCATTCAACATGTTCTCAACCACTAGACCAAGTTGGTTTTTGTGTTAGATGCATATAATCTTAAATAGTCATGCTTTAAAACTTATTATCAATTACAAAATCAATTCCTGTAACTGCATACGAGATATTGAAGGAAATATTGATGGAACATTCAATTTAATTATCATTTACAGCTAAACTCCTAAATCAAAGGGTTTTCAAAACACAATATTCTCTAAAAGTATCATATTCCGAATTCAAAATCACTCATCAAACCCTAACCATGTATTAACATGAAAGTTACTTAAACATCGATCATTAATCTTGATTTACAAAACCTCGATCAACAAGGCATGCCTCGATCAACAAGGCAACCAGGTATGTCTTTTCAAATTTAATGTAAATGAATCATTGTTTTCATTTGATTCTACTTTAGGTTTATGTTGGAATTGATCTTTTTCATTCATAGGTCGATTTTGTGTGTTTTTTATTGGTTTTTTTGCAGGACCATGAATATGATTGTGAATTAAAGAAAATGATTGTTTTATTGCTGGAAAAGGTTTGTGATTCTTTGCCTCATCATCTTCATTTATTCAAGAAAATTTTGCTTATATTTGTCATTTTTTTGATATTTTTGTAGGTAGAATATGATTGAGGAAGATTAACCAAGCCGGAAATTAATGATGATACACCAAAGGTACGATTTTGGGATCTATTGAATCTTAATATATTTTTTTTGTATGTTTTGTATTAATTAATTTTTTTTACATATGCTTTATGTAGATTTGATAATTTTGATTCCTTTATTATATGCTTACCAGGCATATGATTTGAAGGCAGAATGAAACATGTTTGATGAAATGTCTAAGAGAAAGGTATTTTAGGGCTTTCATATATGATTTCAATTTTTTATTTTGATTATGGGTTTTAGCAATTTTGAATTTTGATTGGGTGTATAATCCATAGTTCGCATTAATATCATCCTGTAATTTTGCTACACTTTTAGATAATTAATATTGTTTTGAGTGATTTGAGGGCTTAATGATATGTACAAGTTGTTTTAGTAATGACACTACGGTCGGGCTATAGAACACGGGTCAGAAGTGAATCCCTAAACCACATAATCAAAAGTTGTAGTACAAAAATGAAAACTGCAATGATCAGTTTTGAGTGCCGATATTATGCCTTTGATTATGTGGCTCAAAAAACCCGAAAACTCATTCATAGATGGATTTCGTTGATTTAATTAATGTTTAACATGCTTTAGTTATTGGAGCCATGTTTCCTTTTTATCGTGGGCATTCTCAGAAGGGAAATATTGATCACGAACCACGGTCCTTTGGAGAGGAGGTAAGCCCTCTGGCTTCTTAATTAATTGTTAAACAATGTAGGACAAATCTGATTATTATTTCAGATTATAATTTTACTTTTTACAGTGCGAGGAAGTTTGTCATTTGGCATTGAAGACTGAAGAGGCGGTACTGCCTTATTCCACACATATATTAAATCCTTATTCAGGCAACTAAAGGTATTATATCGTGCATTATTTTACGTTGTTTATGATTACATGCTCTTTTTGTGCAATGACGGAACATGGACAGATGGTGGATGCTCTGAAACAAACACAAACTATTAGGCACATTCTATGAGTCAAGGTGAGTAAATGAAATGCTTTTTACCGAGTCTGTTCGGCACATTCAACATATTATTTTATTTATGATCTGATTTCAGGTTTCTATTTGTATATCGTTTTTATTAGACTTTTTTTTTGGTTATAATCGCGATAAGTCATAATTTTCTAAAAATTAAGAGTTCTAAAATTTAGGCTCATATTTGTTTTGTTTCTTTGAGGTTCCGATTGGCCGGCACTAGCAGCTTATACAGGTAAATATGGTGCTCTTTTTGGACTGCGAAATCAAAGAGGTGATGAAGCATTTCGGGACACTTAATTTCCTAAAGAGTATTCAAGGTAAGCATTGAAAATCTAAAAGCTTTCCTCTATTATTTCCATATACTTGGCCCTTCAGTACATTACATTCTGTAAAAAGATCTGACCTGAAGATTGCAGGTAATAATGTCGTTTTATTAATATGTCTTTCACTTTTTCTATTTCAGTTAACTTACTTTTCGTACTACCTGTGTGACCCGTAGGATCTCAACAGTATGCATGTATACTCATAATGAAAATACCTGGTACATTTGAGTAAAAAAAAAGTTGTATCTTTGCTATTATATTTCTGTAGTACCTGTGTAATAGACAAGTTATAGAATAATGAGCGTACATCCCTGTGTTGTCACACGTCAACAGACTAATATTTTCATTATACAGCCTTCATAAAAACAAGTTACAGAATAATAGTTCTACTTCTTATGACTATTTTTCAGTTTCTTAACAGTGTTATGCACCTAGGAATCGATCATATGTCTACTACAACTTGAGGTTTGGTACTGTTTATGATATCTAACACGTAGTATTTTAAATAGTTATTAGTTACCTACGTACACTTATTTTATCTATAATCATTATTTTAAAGGCAATGAGACATATAGGGTAATGGGTCAAAACAAGTTATTTTGCATGGGTATTGACCCAAATTGGTTTAGTGTTCAAATATGGTAACTTCAGTAAGGCATGCTTAGACTGAATATGTTTCATGGTGTTTCGACATAAACATGTTTTAGGGGTTGTTTGGACGATATACTCTTTTAGGAGTTGTTTGTACATAATTTTTTATAAAGGCTGTTTGGATATAATTTTTATCGGGAGCCGTTTGAACAAATGCTATTTAGGGGATGTTTGGGTTATAACAAGTGCAAGCTAATCCCACAATATCATGACGTGAGCTCTAAATATCACCGAGGCGATTGTTTCTTTTAAGTAACTATTCAAAGTGGCATTCACCATAATGTGTTCATGATTGCTTATTTAGTTGCTTATATGTGTTTTGATTTTATGTTTAAAACTGCCTATTGGTAGTTTATTTTCTTAAGCTAATACATAGTCTAGATTAAGCTTTCTCAAATTCCCATACACCCCCTTTGAATTGCTCCCATATGTGATGTGTGTTATTAATATTTTTTAGCCTTGATATCATATACCGAATCTAATATATATGTGTTTTCTATAGGAAAATTGTAGACAAATTTTGGTACCGTGAGATGGTGGGTCCTGCACACAATCGGATGATGCAACAGCAGGATGCAGGTGAAAGAAACTCCATGCAGTGTTGGATACTCATCTCCCTAATGGCACTGATGTTGATGTGAAACCTCTTGCCCACATTGTGGAGGAAATTCTACGACATGCAACCATCAATTCTGATTCTACTTCACCGGTATTTTCATATTTTATGCACTTTTCATCATCTTTTACTACACTATAACAAATGTGCAATTTTCATTCACTCTTTATACACGAGTATGCGTGTTTTTATTTATTTATTTATTTTATTTTTTCATCTTGCCAGATTGTTCACCTTATAAATAATATGTTAGCATGTATATGAGCATGCAAAAACATAATAGTTGCCTACACTTTGAACTGTTAAGTGTAGAAAAAATTTAGTCTATAGTACGATTATAAGTTCCCAAAAAAAATAATAAAATAAAATAAAATAAAAAATCATCGATTACATATTTAGTGTGTAAATTTCACAAAAATGTTATGAATTTTATATTTTAATCGTTGTGTTAATGATCTTCTTCAATCCAATGTAGGTCGCACATACGGGAGATGTGACCAAACTTGAGAACAACATATCTTACCCAACAAGAAACACTCTGTAAGTACAACTTAATCTCCCAACATTATTTTTGGAATGCATGTAAAACATATCATGTCAGGATGTGAAAGGTAGGGTGCTGGAATGAATGTAAAGCTTCGACTGTTTGATTCGGTTTTGAAACTTCTGCAGTTTGTGGCCCCATGCGTAACATTTATACTATGTATCATGCCATTCGGTAGAGGTGGCAGAATGATCGGGTCATTCAGATTAATAACGGTCGAAATGGACAAAACGTTTATTTTTAGGTAGCATCACCAAATGGTAACTAACAAGTTACCATTTTGCCTAAAATTTGACTTGTGTATCTTAACTATTATATAATTGATTAAGGAATAAGAGAAATCCAAACTTATCTAAACTCATTAATATTGCATACACGAGTCTAAGTTTTTGGTGTTATCTTTTAGGAAAGGGAAATTAGCCAAAATTCCACTGAGTGCGACTGTCCCATTGTTCACCTTTGCGTACTTATATGGACTAATGTCCCGCTCAAGCTTCGCACCATGCAGTCCATCTATGGTGGATTTCGAGTGCCCAACCATATGAAGAATGAATAATTTCAAGAGATTTAGTTGCCCAAAAAGTAAAAACTTTTATGTCTTTTCTTCTATTCATGTGAGTTCTTGGAGGACCAATGCCAAAATATATAATTGCAAAAGTCAAGGTCGTATAAATAATGTTGAAATAGAAATGATATTGAACTTTGATGACTTATTATGTAGGTATAGTATAACTGGATATGATTCAGGTCTTGTGCGGTCTCACTTATACACATAATCTAATACGAAAAGATCCCAAAGTTATCTGTCACAATGATTGCGGTAAATTTCATGGGCTAGAGGGGACATAGCAAAGTAAAGCAAAATAGAACATAGACATATAATTTAAGTGCACTAATGTTCGTATTTTATTTATATAACTAGGCAACCAGACCCGTGCGTTGCACACGGGCTGTATCTAAGTGTTCATAACGTAATGTTCACTAATTTTCGTCATGTATTCATTGCGGGATCATGTCATTTCATTATTTGAATACACTTGCAAACATGAATAGTCATGAAAGCCCGTGCAATACACATGGGCTGTATAGAAGTTTTGAAAGTCTAATATCCGTCATTTATTTTCGTCATTTTATATTCTGGACATATTTTTGTCATTATATATATAAATTTTCATGGTAACATACATTTTGTAAGCATGATACGTATGTAAAATAGTTTATTGACATATAATCTTTTAAGATATATTTTTTTCACGTAATATTTTTTGTATATTTATTTTGGTATTGACTCTATCGTTTTTTATTTGAACTAACTAATATTAATACATCGGGCTAAGTTATAACTATTTCTTATGATAGGCAGAATTGCCCGTGCGATGCACACGGGCTTAATAAAAGTTGTTAAAGTGTAATTTTTTGTATTTTTTTGCGTCATTTTATATTTAAGTTGTGATGGTATCATAAATTTTGTTACCTTTATACGTATTTAAAATATTTTATTGAGTTGCATATGGTTTGTATATAAGTTTTTATTGCGTAATATTTGGGACGTATGCTGTATAGAAATTGTGAGAGTGTAGTAGTTGGCTTTTATTTTCAGTATTTTATATTTAAGTTGTCATGGTATCTCACATTTTCTAAGCTTTATATATATTTTTTAAAATGGATGTATCCGGGATAGCCCGTGTGATGCACACGGGTTTTGTAGAAGCTGTCAAAGTATAGTTTTTTGGGTTTATGTTTGTCGTTTTAGATTTTAATTGTCATGGTATCACAAATGTGTTAACCTTTAAACGTTTTTAGTAGACTTTTCTTTGTTGCTTAAGGGTTGTATATTAGTTTTTATATCTTAATATTTGGTACGTATGTTGTATAAAAGTTGTCATATTATTACTCATTTTCTAAGGTTTATAAGAATAAAGTATTTATTTAGTTGTATATGAGTTGCACATAAGATGTATATAAGTTTTTATATCGTAATCTTCGGAACTTATTTTCGTCATTATATATCTAAGTTGTGATGGTATCACATTTCTAAGCATGACATACATTTAAAATAGTTTATTGACATTAAAAGAGTATATGTGAAGAGATTTTTTTTCAAGATATTATATTGAAAAGAGTCTCTTCACATGTAAATTTTTAATATGTATAAGTTACATAAATTATTTTAAATATGAAGCGATGACATTAATGTTGGAGACCTTTTATATTCATCCCCGTGCAATGCAAACAGGTTTGGACTGCCCCAGGACCCATGCGATGCACACAGGTTGGATCTAATTGTTGTTTTCGTAATGTTCGGGACTAATTTTCGGTTCATGTTTGAAACTCTCATTTTTTTGTGAAAGACGGACTTCGTTGTTCAAACAAATTACATTATAAAAATCGAACTATAAAACAAATTTCCTTTTTAACAAAACTATAAAAACATAAAATATTAAAGTAATTAGTATATTAAAGATTATAAATTATAATTCGTATAATAAATTATAATTCGTAAAGTAAAATATTGCATGTTTAATTTGTAACATACTATTAATATGAATGCTAAGTATTCATCTATATTGACACCGGTGGCCGTGGCGTTGTTCTTGTTGTTGTCTTTGTCGTTGTTGTTCATTGGCATTTTGCATGTTTTGTTCTTAATGCAATTTTCGTGACTTCTCGATCTCTTTCTTTAATGTGAAGAGGTTTTTTTGCAAAATGTTATATTTAAATGAGGCTTTTCATATGTAATTTTTAATATGAGTAAGTTACATAAATTATTTTTTAATTAATGCATTATTACAACATTTTTCCATAAACTATAATATCGTTTGGAGCATTCATTAGTAACTCATTCTAAGTATTTACAGTATGACGACATGAATCACATGATCTCAAACTCAAATGAATAATGCTTACCTCGTGATAGGTGTAGGATAACATTTCAAATACAATTTTCTTCTCCTTTACATACTTCTTCGGTTTAGAAGATTCACATTTTTATGATAATAGTGTGAAAATATTTTTATTATATTCTACCATTTTCAATATGTAACATTGACATAATTACACAGTCATATCAAGTCACGCAATATTCCAAGACGTTTAATTAAGAAAGTGACATTAACACAACACAAGACAAAAAACTACATTAAGAGCAAAAATATTAAAATGCACAAACAAAGTGTAGTAATAATTATTGACTAAAAATTGAATGCTCGTTACATTATTTTTAATAAACTTACTTGCTAACGAATCAATAGTATTAGCCCATTTATCGGTATTACATGAAGTAAAATATTGCATGTTTAATTTGTAACGTACTATTAATATGAATGCTAAGTATTCATCCCACCGGTGGTCGTGGCTTTGTTCTTGTTGTTGTTGTCTTTGTCGTTGTTGTTCATTGGTCTTTTGCATTTTTTGTTCTTGATACAATTTTTGTGACTTCTCGATCACTTTCTTTAATGCTTCTTGACTCGCTACAAAAAAAATTAGATATAGTTGATCGTTAGTAACTTAAATACAGTTAATCAATATATCGCATTTTCTATCAAAGTAAAAATGTTCGTGCATGTTCCACTTAGTTGATAAGAAAACGATGTGTAGGATCTCTTAAACCATTAGAGAAGATGATGTTACTACCAAAGCTCCTAAGCACCATCTTTATGTCCTACATTGTTACACACACAAAATACACGTGAAATTTTCATAAAATAATATAAATCAATATGCTAAATAAGTAAGATGATATGATGCTTACATTAACATCATAATAAGTTGTAGCCCAAATGTGCACGCGGTGTGGAGGAAGTTGTGGTTTGTTGTGTGTGATTTTTGACACATTATATAGTTGATAAAATATTTGTAACTCATGGACGGGAAGGTAAAAAGACTGACCATTAATTGGTGTGTTAAATTTATGCATTCATGGCATTTTTGGTTTGTATTCTTTGAGGTTTAGAGATGGCTTGAAACATGTTGTACCGTACAAACTTTTGTGCACGATTTCTATGTACTTACCCTTATGCATGATTATTAAATCAATGTACTAACATATGAAGCCTCCACATTTCACTTTTAATTCATGAAACATTTATTGGTTTAGAGATGGCTTGAAACATGTTGTACCGTACAAACTTTTGTGCACGATTTCTATGTACTTACCCTTATGCATGACTATTAAATCAATGTACTAACACATGAAGCCTCCACATTTCACAATCAATTCAAGAAACATTTATGGAGAACACTTTGCATTTATAAGACAACTTAAGCTTTTAGTATACGAGTCATTCAGACCCGTGCGTTGCACACGGGCTCTATCTAATTGGTCATAGTGTAATGTGTGGAGTCATTCAGACCTGTGGGATGCACACGGGCTTAATCTAAATGTTCATGGTGTATTGTTCAACACTAATTTTCATCATTACATGGACTGTATATAAGTGTTCATAGCGTAATCTTTGACACTTATTTTCGTCATTATATATCTAAGTTGTGATGGTATCACACCTTTTTTGAGCATGACACACATTTAAAATAGTTTATTGATATTAAAAGAGTATATGTGAAGAGACCCTTTTCAAGATGCTACATTTAAAAGAGTCTTTTCACATATAATTTTTTAATATATATAAGTTACATACTAAATGTCAAAAGGAGGTTAAACGCATACGGTTCTTTCAAAATAAATGTAACCCTTATATAAAATCGTAACAAAGTGGATAGTCTGTATATTTTGAGATCAACTTGTGACAATGAATTATCCTTTGGCTTATCATATCAAATACGGTAGCTCCACATTACTACGCTTAATTACTCGAACTTTATTTTATCAACAAAAACCTTTTAAGTTTCAATATATTTTTATTGTGAAAATCGGTCCAATATTGTTAGTATCTTTAATTTGTAGCATATTGCATATATAAATATATTTGAAGACATCAATCTCACCATATAATTTTTCTACTCTTAATAACTAATATAATAATTTTATTTTGCCAAATTTATTTGTCATTCTACAAATGAAACTAAAATCATGCTAAGATAATCAATTAACCTCCATAGTGATGGATCTAAACACCTTGAACTTGTGTTAGATTGATACTTTGAATTATATCACTAAGTATGCGGAATCTACTTAGTAACACTTAGAAGTTTGATTGTGAGTAAGACAGTTGTAAATAAACAATGTATGTAAACAAACTATTAGCTCCAATATTATTAATGATAATAATACGAGTGATCTTGATATCACTAGGGTTACACCTTGAAGCTCTAGAAAAACGTATATAAACTTATAACCTAGGATCTCCTTTTATAGCACAAGGAATCCTCTTCTACAAGATAAGTATAAAGCTAATAGAATAAGATATACACAAAATCTATTCTATATTTATCTAGATGCGTTTCCTAACAGTTATCTAATAAGCAGTGATAATATATTGTTCTTGCAGTGGTAATGAGTTTCCACTGCAAGTACAATCTTCTGCAGTTGTAACTTCTTCTTTAGCCGTGGTAAATGTTAGTATAATTCCCAACAATCCTCCCCTAACTTATGATTAATACATAAATCAATAAGTTTCTTCAAGTAATCAATAAACATGAGGATATGGGAATTCTTCCAAACACTTATCTTCTTCTTCTTAACTCTCTATCAGCTCTCACACTTTGATCATAAATCCTTTGCAGCAAATCATCTATGACTTCTGTTCTTTCCCAACACCTAAGCTTCTCTGACAACATCACTGTTAATACTCCAGCTCTTAATGGATATTCTTTCTCAGCCAGCATAAAAACATCAACTCCATCTTGAGTAGAAACATGATGCACAGAACTTAAATCATAGAATTTCCACAAAGTTCTTGTACCATGAGCTTCAAATCTCTAGTATCTATCACTTGGATCAGGTTCATATAATCTTCTGAAGTGAACCCATAACTCCTTAGCTTTGATATCAACAAGTTCATCCTTTTGAAACTGATCTTGAACAATTTTCCACAAAGTATCCAAATCTTCTCTATCACAGCATCTAACAATGTCTTCAAAGTCTCTACAGATATTTGTGAGATTTCCATTTCTGATGATCTTCCAAGCAGCACCAAAATTATCAGAAAAGATTTCCCAACCAACTACTGGATATTTTGATTGTAGAGGTTCAATGTTTAGCACATCAGTTTCTATGAACAACATGTTTGTAACTTGCTCTTCAGTCAACTTGCTAGGACCTTCTTCTTCTTGAGATGATTTCTGAGTCTTCAACTTCTTTGCATCTTTAGATTCAAGACTCACTCCAGTCCTTTTTGTCTTCATAGTTAATAGTTCTTGATCCATTGGAATGAAGTTACTATCTTGTCTTTTGATTCTGTAGTAAACACCTTCAATCTGATCATGTGACATTCCTTTGAATTGACCCATCTTCATATTACCAACATGACAACAAAAAGTCTTCATCTCAGAAATAATTTGTGCCTTTGTAAGTTTCCTTGGCTTCTTTTGACCTTTTCTAACATCTCCAATTATTTGGTCAAGAGCCTGCTGATTTTTCATTAGAATGAAATCTTTAAGTTGAGCAGACCTTTGTTCTTCATCCAAGGTTGTATTTGCAATCAACTCAATAGCCTTCTTCCTAATTATTTGATCATTGTTAATCAAATAGTTAATCTCTTCTTCTGTAGGCACATATGTAAACTCTGGAGGTTTCTCATGCATTACAGTTGGTGAAACACTTGAAATAGGTTCTGCCATAACAGCTTCAAGTTTATCCAACCTAGTTGCTTCCATGAAACTAGCAACTTCATCTTCTTTAATCTTTTTCTTTCTTTCATACTCTTCAGCTTGTTGTTGCTCTGCTAACCTATGATCAAAGTCAATCTGAGCTTGTTCAAACTTAGAAATCTTTCTTGTCTCTTGATCTGAAGCAATTACAATAGCCTTTCCTTTAACTGATCTTCTTCTGGAAGCTTCTTCCTCTGCAGTGGTAATTTATTGACTAGCAGTGAGAACATTTTCACTTGCAGTGGTAAATTGTTGATCAGTGGGAACTTGTTCTGCTTCAGTGGAAATTGGTTGAGCAGTTTCAACTAAATCATCAAAGTTAAAACCTGCATCAGCATCCATATCTTCAAAATCCAATTTCCTCCCCTCAGTCTCAGCAACATCATCTTTTGCTTGAGCATTATCAGAATCATTGAGCTCAGCAAATACTTTTTCAAAATCTGTTCTCCTCCCCTTAAACTCTGCATCAGTTTTCCTCCCCTGTTTGGAAGAATCTCCCAAAACCTTAGTAGAACTTGCAGAAAACTCATCTGAAGGTGAAGATGATGATAAAACAACCTGAGATCTTTTCTTCTTGAGATTCTCTACTTCATTCTGCAATTTGTGACTCTCATCCTTCAATGTCTTCAGCTCTGTGGCATGTTGTTCTTTGGTCTGTGCCAGATCTTTCTCCAGAGCTTGAACCTGCTTGACTAATTTGGTACAAATATCCATCAATTCATTTTGTTGCACACTGCCTTCATCACTTCCAACTGTGTAACCTGCTGGGAGAGGTGAATCATGAGGCATTAATTCAGGCTCTTCCCTAGTTGGACTAGGAGGAAGCCTTGAACCACCACTGCTTGTTCCTAAACCAAATGGATCAGCAACATCCAATGTTGAGATGAGAGAAGTTGGCTGTTTAGACCTTCTCTCATAAGTGTGAGTGACTGCAGGGGTATGTTGAATTGGTGGAACAACAATATTGGGTGTGTTTTGAGATGCAACTGGGATTGATGCATCCTCACCCTGTACTTGAGAAATTTTAGCAAGCATTTGAGGTAAAAGTGGATAAACCTGCCCATTCCAAAGTTCTGAAGCCTTATTCATATTTTGAAAAACTTTTGGCTTAAGAATGGAAGGTTCATAAATTCTGTTGTGAGGTCGCAGTTGAAACTCATTTAACACTGCTTGCACAAACCTTGGATACATCAAAAATTTATATGTACTCTTTACATTGCCTTTCATATTATTAAAAATAAACTTTGACCAATTGAAAGTCCTATCTGTTGCCAAACAAACCAAAGGATAAGCCATGGTTGATGCAAATTGTTCATAAGATGTTTTCTTAGGACTTAGGCAATGTAGAAGAGTATGTATCAAAAATCTCCAATGGGGACAAAAACATCCTTTTCTAAAAGTGACTTTTTGATCTGATGTATTATACCCCATTAAAGCAATATTTGTAAAAATTTCTGAATTAGGTAATGTGATGATACCATTGAGATCATCCAATTGGAGAATTCTCCTCAAGGATGACTCAGTAACATCAATAGTTACCCCATCAACTGTGGCTCTTAGAGCATCCACAGATTCTTGTGTGTCTCCCTGTTCAAGAGTTAGGGACTCCACGGTGTTCCAGAACTGTTTGATATGAGAGACATAGATTGTGGGATTAATAATTAAGGCATACCTTATGTGAGTTGTGTTTAGAAAATCCACAATCTGATGAAAAACAGGGCCACTCTTCTCATTCGACTTTTGTAAGTAGGCCACTTGGTTGTGCTCCTCGACAAATTTTAGAATCGCCATGATATTTGTGAAAAAGAGAATGAAAGTGTTAGTAATCAAGATAAAAATTAAGCCGTATGATAATGAATTTATACTAATAGGGTTTGAGGAGGTTGCGCAATGTGAATTATCTTTGAAAATAATTATCTTTAGAAAAAGAATAATTTATAATAAGTAAGAAGATAATTCACAAAAGATTTTACCCTATTAATAAGGAAAGACAGTTATTTTTACAACGGCTAGTAAAAAATAGATTACTGACACAACAGTTGTAACGGCTAGTCATCAGTGGAAAAATTACTCTTGCAGTGGTAACTGATGAACTAGCAGTGGTAAAATTTTCACAAAAATATCAAAGAGCAGTGATTAAGAAAACATGAACATTTGCTGCTCTTATCATAGTTTTTAGCAAACTACCAGCTATCAACGGATTTGATATGTCTTTACCATTAGCCGTTTGCTATGGACTAGCCAACTCTTGATCACATGGATGTATGGTGAGTTGATAACCTAGTTTTTGGTAAACTATCAACCATAAACGGATTTGGTAAGTCTTTACCAGTAGTCGTTTGCTCTGGACTAGTTGATTCTTATGTTGATTAGACATGGTGAATCAATAACCATTTGTTGTGTGTCTATGATACACACCTTATTACTCCAATGACTCCAATAATATGAATTGTATACAACAGCTCAACTTAACCCATAAAACTAAACCCAAATTAACTTTTTAACCAAGTTACTATTCACAAAATATCTTCCAAAAGTCAACCCGATAATTAACCAAATTTACTCCTCCAACCTACCAAAACAAGTAGAATTAAATATCCTTCATTAAATAGAATTCGACCTTGACTTTGCATATAAAAGTATCTCAAAACTTTTATCTCTCATCAACAAATAACTTCAACAACACAAACCCTTAATCATCACAATGAGCTGGTTCCCAATAGTCTACATATCTTCTGATGATTCATCGGATGAGGAAATCAGCTATTGTTCAAACTCAGAGGATCTTTCAACAGGATGGAGTGATTACTTCCCACCAAGTGCAACCACTTCCACAGCATCCAACAAGCCATCCAAAAAGACTGAAGCTTCTCCTGCTCCATCTTTGGAGTTCTATTCTAGTGCTTCCTCTGATGATGATCATGATCCAACCTTTGATCTTTCCAAAGAGCTTCCAAAGGCCCTCACCACAGCATTGAAGACTGCCATAAGCAACATGAAGTGGCCTGCTGTTGAGAAGCCTACCCAAGCACCAAGGCCTCCCAAGCAAGTTCTGGGACTTGCTTGTCCAAGGAAACAACTCTCTTTTGATGACAAGAGAAAGAAAACTTCTAAAGGCAAGCATGACTATGAAGGAAAAGGAAAGAAACCCATGGAATAGGTGTTAGGTTGTAGGTTCATGTCTGATGTGATGGTTTTCTTGTCTAGGTGATAATGTTTTCATGATGGTTGTGATGTACTCTTCCTGAATAATCAATAAAAGTACTTTTTGTTCTTGCTATGATCACCAAACCTTTCCACTGTTGTATGTTAATTACCACTGAGCACTTGATAATTCTGCATACAAGTTAGTAGAAAACCATACATACAATACAAACAATATTAGTACCTAAAAAGAGTATCCTGCAACACTGAAAAATATTGAGACATCAAAAGTTTATGGATTGAGCATCCCAATACCTGTTACCAAGTATTGAAACCTACCCACATCAAGCCCTTTTGTTAATAAATCAGCATAATTGTCATCAGTATGAATCTTGACAACATTAATAAGCTTTTTCTCAAAACAATCTCTAATAAAGTGATGTCTAATTTCAATATGTTTAGTTTTTGTGTGTTGCACAGGATTTTTAATAATACAAATGGTACTACTATTGTCTATATAGATAATGGTGTTCATGAAATTGTACCCATAGTCCAATAATTGATTCTGAAGCCAAAGGATCTGAGCACAACAACTAGCAGCTGCAACATATTCTGCTTCAGTGGTTGAAGTAGCCACCATAGTTTGCTTCTTGCACTGCCATGACACCAATCTACATCCAAGAAATTGACATCCTCCAGTAGTTGATCTTCTATCCAAACTTGCACCAGCATAGTCACTATCTGAGTATGTGATCAATTCCATTGGAGAGTCTCTTGGATACCATAATCCTAGATTAGGATAAGTCTTCAAGTACCTAAAAATCTTTTCCACTGCTGTCAAATGTGATGTCTTTGGAGTCACTTGAAATCTTGCACAAGCACAAACAGAAAACATAATGTCAGGCCTTGATGAAGTAAGATACATCAAGGAACCAATCATAGATCTGTAAGTGTGAACATCAACATTAGCACCACTTGCATTCTTCAACAATAAGTGAGTGGTCTTGTCAGCAGGGGTATTGGAAGATTTTGCATCAGTGAACTTGAACTTCTTGATAATCTCAGCCACATACTTGTCTTGACTGATAAATATACCTTCCTTACTCTGTTGTACTTGTAGCCCCAAAAAGAATGTAAGTTCTCCCATAGAACTCATTTGAAATTCATATTTCATTAGCTTCTCAAACTGTCTGCACATCTCTTGTTTTGTAGATCCAAAGATAATATCATCAACATATACTTGCACAAGTAGGATATCACCTTTGTCTTTCTTTATGAACAGAGTTTGATCAATTTTACCTCTATGAAACCCATTATTCATTAAATAATTAGCTAAGGTTTCATACCACTTCCTTGGAGCCTGATGTAAGCCATAAAGAGCCTTAACCACTTTGTAGACTTTATTTGGGTGTTGAGGATCTTCAAAGCCTGGAGGTTGAGAGACATACACCTCCTCATCAATAGTTCCATACAGAAAGGCACTCTTTACATCCATTTGATAGACTGTAAAGCCCATAAATGATGCATAGGCTAAGAATAGTCTAATAGCCTCAAGTCTTGCAACAGGAGCAAACACTTCTTCATAATCAATACCCTCTTCTTGAGTGTATCCTTGAGCAACCAATCTAGCTTTGTTCCTGATTACAATGCCTCTTTCATCTTTCTTATTTCTGAAAATCCATTTAGTACCAATGACCTTCATACCATCAGGCAAGTCACAAAGAACCCAAACCTTTTGAAGTTTAAACTGCAACAACTCTTCTTGCATAGCTTCAACCCAGCTAGATTCTCCTAGAGCCATATATACATTCTTAGGCTCCATTTGTGAGAGAAAACAGAAAAACAAACACTCATTCTTCTGGCTATGTTTCTTGGACTCATACACTTCACTTATGAACCCATGAATGTCGGCTTTCTTTGTCTGTCTTCTAGTCTTCACACCTGATTGAAGTTCACCAATAACATTATCAAGTGGATGCACTTTGTGAATGCTAGACTATGATGTGCTAGGAATATCATATGTTGTAGGCATGTTTGAGATCTCTACATCATCACTTGGTGATTCCTTAGAAGTATTATCCACATTTGGACTTACAGTGGAAACTTCTAGTGTAGCAGTGGGAATTGAGTTACCACTGCTAGTAGGAATATCTTTATTCACAGAATCTGCATCATTTGGTTTTTCAGAATTATCACCAAAGTCCCAAAGTGGCATAACAATTTGATCTTCATCATCTTTGCAAGCTTCATCTTCATCAATGAATTCTTCTGTATCTTCAAGATCTTTGTCACCAGTACTTGAAGTGAGAGGAACATAATTCATTGTATTTGATAATGTTTCAAGATCAAATAGCCAATCTGGACCTGAACCTGCCATGTTTGCTTTATTCTCAAGAAACTGAACATGCAAGTTCTCTTCAATTTTCTTTGTTCTTAAGTTATAGACTCTAAAAGCCTTGCTAACCATAGAGTATCCAACAAAGAAGCCTTCATCTGACTTTTCTTCAAATTTACCCAGATGATCAATGGTATTGAGAATAGTAACATGACACCCAAATGGCCTCATAAACTCCAAAGTAGGAGGTCTTCCTCTGAACAACTCATAAGGTGTCTTGTTCTTTGTTTTGACCACTAAAACTCTATTTTGAATGTAACAAGCAGTGTTAACTGCTTCAGCCCAAAAAGTCACTGGAAGCTTGGAATCAGCTAACATGGTTCTAGCAGCCTCAATTAGTGTTCTATTTCTTCTTTCAGCAACTCCATTTTGTTGTGGAGTTCTTGCAACACTAAATTCTCTTTTAATACCTTTATCTCTGCAGAAATCATCCATAACTTTATTCTTGAACTCTGTCCCATTGTCACACCTTATGATCTTGATTTTCTTTTCAAACTGATTTTCAACTTGAGTAATGAAAATCTTAAGGATGCATGTGGTTTCATCTTTGGTACTTAAAAAGAAAACCCATGTGAATCTACTGAAGTCATCAGTTACAACAAGACAATATTTCTTTAAATTGATGCTGCTCACAGAGGTAGGACCAAACAAGTCCATATGCAGCATAAAAAGTGGATGATTGATAGAATTGAATGCCTTGGTTTTGCATGAAGCTCTGTGTTGCTTTCCTTTGAGACAGGCAACACAAGTTTGGTCATTTTCAAATCTTTTCTCTGGTAGTCCTCTGACAAGGCCATCTTTCACAATCTTGTTGATGGTCTTAAAGTTCACATGACCAAGTCTTCTATGCCAAAGCATTGATTCCTCCAAAGTGGCTTTAGCAAGCAAGCAAGTAACATCATTATTAGCCACTATGTTCTGCATATCAATGCTATACAAATTTCCTTTTCTAGGGATTTTAAGCAAAATGTCACATTCTTCTGGAAGCTTATAATCCTTAGATAAGATATAGCATTCATCTTCTGTGAATAGAACTCTATGCTGTTTATCACACATCTGTGACACACTAAAGAGGTTGTATTTGAGTTCTTTCACATACTGCACATCTTCAAAGTCAATGTTTCCAGCCTTGATTGTTCCTTTGCCAGAAACTTTGCCACCAATTCCTCCTCCAAAACTGACAAATTGTCCATCATAAGGTTGAAAGTCTGAAAGATAAGACTTATTGCCAGTCATGTGCCTGGAACATCCACTGTCAGAGTATCCTTGATCATTAGAGGTCTTTGAATGTCCCTGCACATAAAATAAAGGAATTAGTTCCTTTTGGGGACCCAAGCCACAAATGACTTGGATCTGCCTCGTGTATCAATATAATTATATCTATCAAAGGTCATTGATACACCATTGGGATTGTTTGAGGTGATTGTTCCTTTTGGTTTCCATTCCCAACGAGCTGAGGCCTTAACAGCAGTTCCCACATTTACCCTTTTCTTGTTAACAGACCTATCAGTGGTAACCTTTGGCCTTGCAGTGGTAACTGCTACCTTAGCAGTGGAAACTGCTGGCTTAGAAATTTTAGGTGCCCACTTCTGATTATGGTTAACTTTCTTTTCAAAATAAGTCTTTTTCCCTGTTTGAGTAGATTTAACAAAAGTAGTAACAGGGGGCTTAGGGTAAACTCTGTTATTATGTCTGGCAGTGGCAATTGCTGGTCTAGCAGTGGAAACTGGTTTAATGCCAGAATGAAGCAAAACAGACCTGGGAATCATCTTGCTAAGTGGATTAGGGTGAGTTAAGTTATTAACATTGTGTTTATTCACCCAAGTATTCCCAAATACTTCCCTTCTTCCCAAGTGGTAGGTACAGTCTTTAGCTAAATGGTCAAAGCTACCACATATATGACAGGGTTTGTTATTGAACACAAAGTCACTACCAAATTGCCTAGATTTGACATGATTCCAACTCCTCATATTACCTCTAGGAGTTGGTGATCTACTTCTGTACATCTCTGCATATCTAGTAGTGGGCCTAGTAAAATTAGGTTGCGACCTAGGCTTCTCTTTCACTACCTCAGGAATACTTCTCTTAACCTCCACTTTAACATTTTCAGGAGTACTAGGTTTAGACTCAACATTCAAATTATCATTTTTAAGAGATGAGTCACTAGCACTATCAAATACATCAACCTCAACCTGAACCTTTTCAATTTCAACTGGTTTAACAAACTTTGGTCCATAGGTGATGCGTGGGAATCTTAACAGGCTTTACCTCTCGAGGGATCTCGAGAAGCTTACAACCCCCACCAGGCAGTGTACCTGATCGTTGTAGTATAGTATAGTGACAAGTACCAGGGGATTGATCGTTCAGCTTAGGAATAGTGTCGCTAGGATTAGAAAGCCTAAATTACTAGTTCTAAGGGTGAGAGATGATTATTTTTGTGTTTTTATATTTTTATGAAAGCAAGTAAAATCTCGGGTTTTGAAGGAGTGGGCGGAATTAGTTGCTATTCAACTAACCCAAAACTAAGATGCAATCAAAATAAAATAATAAAAATGAAATTAAACTAATTTATACTAAGGTTGTGAGCAGTAATTGGAGAAAATGTGTTTACTTAGACTTCACTACTCCCTAGATATCTTTTACACGTTAATTACTTGTTATAATTGCATGGATGACGGATCGTATTCCTTAATACCATTCATGGGGTGGCATACATAACTCCCCAATTCTATGAGCTCTTATCTCCTCCTACACCATGACCCAGCACAACTATAGGGATTGTAAACGGTGGCTCATGCATTAAATACAACCAATAAAGACCTAGTACGCCTCGGTTCATGTTTCTTAAGACGTTCAAGCATGTTACCATTTGGAGATTTGCCAGTTTTCTTAAGCCTAACATATAAAATCATTCATCCAAGAACAAGAATAAACAAGTAATCAACACATAATCAATATCTAGGTTTCATTAGATCTAAGCAAACACAAAGGAGATCTAGCCTAGCATAATTGAATTGAGACAAGAACAAGATATAGACAACCAACACATAGACATATTGATTGAATTAGAAGAACACTTATCTCAATTACAATGCAAGGTATCAAGGGTTTGGAACCCTTGAAAAACCTGTAAAAGTTGCACCAAATTCGTCTTTAGGGTTTCTCCAAAACTTCTCTCTTTTTTAATGTAAAAACTAGAAAACTATATATAGGAAAACTGGGCTGACGGCGTCAAGACAACCATGTGACGCCGTCACCTCGCCGCCAAATACTTCCTCGGACGGCCTTGATCTCCTTATGACGGCCTGTGTGACGCCGTCACCACCTACGGTATTTTATTCTTGGGACTTTGACGCCGTCAGGATGACTTTTGACGCCGTCACCACCTACGGTATTTTATTCTTGCTATCTGACGCCGTCAGGGTGTAACTCTTGACGCCGTCACCTAGTGCTTCCAGCATGGAAAATTGATACTTTGCCGTTTTCTTCACTTTTATGCTCCAAAAACGTCCAAAATGGCTTCTTTTCCAGAATTCACTCTCCAAGTACCTAAAATCACAAAAGGAACGATTTAGGGCAATATTTGATCAAATAAAGTCGGATTCGGGCTTAAATGACCCCCTAAAAACGGATCATTTTTCGCCTCATCATATACCCTTACACTTGAGATTTGCTTGTCCTCAAGCAAATGAGCTTTTATTCTACTCAAAAGACAAGTTAGGGGTCATTTAACACTAATATAAAAGTAATTACAACAAATAATCGTTCCACTAAAGACCAATAGACAAGCACGGAGGTCATACACAAGCACCTCACAAATAGTGTTTAGATACTCACATCTCTCGGGTGTAATAAAGTAATATAACATTATGGAAATGGAAGATATCTCTCACTACCTGTCATAGCAAAATAGATTACCATAGGCTTGGGAAAGGATCAAACCTCCACCACATGGCGTAAGCACCTAGGATAAACTATCAAAGAGGTCTTTTAAAGGGTTGTAACGTTAGGTATAGGGATATGAATTACACGGTTTTGTTGGATAAAGGAAGTTTTACTGGTGGCGAGTTAACAATCTTGGTTAATTACATATGCAATATGGCGTTGCTAAGCCAAGACTAGACTCGACTTAAGCTAATAAATGAAAAATAACAAAAACATAAAATGAACATAGAATGAAACGGGATGGTAGTCCGTTGTTTTTTTTTTTTTTTTTTTTTTTTTTTTTTTTTTCTTTTTCTTGTTTTTTTTCGATTTTTTTTTTTTTTTTTTTTTTTTTTTTTTTTTTTTTTTTTTTGCATACACTCTTACCCTACCATCCAAAATAATACATCATAGGGGATGAGAATTCCCCTTACACTTGAATCTTTACATACTTTACATTAAACTAAACTAATGACTCGAATTAAGAAAATCAAAACACTTGGAGCACTTTTAAGATTAACGTACATATGGGGGTAATAATATTATGTTCTTCCCCATTACTCCATGAAATAAGTACTTACCCATGAGTCCCAATCGTCCCAAAACAATATGTACAAGGATATGACTTGACTTAGCAACCATGTAATCAATTAGAAAGTTAACTTAGGGTTTAACAAATAACAATAATGCACTAAAAATGAGTGCATACACGGGAGGCTAAGGCGATTTGGGTGTACATTTAAGTGGGGTGTAACAAATTCTTCCTTTAAGTAAGATGCTTAAAGTTAGAAACGAAAAGATAGGTTCGGAGGGGTGTACTAGGGGTTTCGTGTACTAAAAATGAGTACAACGCTAAGGGTGTGGGAAAAATTAGTTGACTTAACTAGCCAAGTAATATGACTTAAATGGTCAAGTAATTATGATACGGGTTTAACACAAGGGTGATCCTAATGCCTCTTATCATGTAGTAAATCCTACCACACGAATGTAGTCTCACTAGCGGTCTCGGGATGCATCACTAACGCAAGTTCTAGAATCTAAATGCTACCGGTACACTCATAAGCACTAATAATGAATGCTTTTCCTATCAAATCTAAAGGCGAACCTCACATTTTTGGGTGGAAAATTTTTCTGAATATACGGTTATGTGCTAGTCATACAATCTCCTATCCATGAGACGCTTGCTATGGCTAAAGTTTCACTCCTAAATGTTGTAAAAAATTTTAAATTTGGCGCTAAAATTACACTAACAAGTATTTCTCGTAGTTTTATTACACATCTACTATCAAACAAAACAAACTCAAGCGAACGTGCATATGTAAGGTATCATCTTTTTACCCTCCCCTTACACTTAAGATGAACATTGTCCCCAATGTTCAAGTAAAGAATGTAAAAGTGAAAAAGTAAAAGAGAATGAAATCAAATACTCCCCTGATTCGCTCGGTATGGATTATAGGTTGGCCAGGTTAAATCTTCTTCCAAGACAACGAACAATCAAAGCTTCCCTTCCAGAATATAAATCATCTCCTTGTCGAACATAACCTGTGAAACCTGACAAAATAGACAAGACAACCTCGCGTAAAATCGGTGGCATCCTATATAAGTTCCTAAATCCTAGAAAACAAAGTAAAATATAATGCTTGTGGAATGAAGTTTGCAGATTTCCTGGAGATTATAAAACTTAATAATTCACAAAAACCATAAGACTCCGTTAGAAAAACAAAACCGGTAAAATTTCCAGATTTTAACTCCTGACGCCGTCAAGAGTAAACTCTGACGCCGTCAGAATGGACCTGCAGAAATTCTTATGTTAAGTTTCCGGAAAATTTCTGGAAAAACTTGGTCCTACTTCCTGGAAAATCCTGCAAAACTTCATTGTGACTCAATACAAGCATTTGACTCTAACAATTACGAATATACATGCTCATTTATTATCGTGGAGAATCATGATCGGTTTGTTTCTTAAAAACATATTTGGGGTTTCCCCTTACACTTATCTTTTGCAAAAATACTTTTAGGTTGGAGTTAAGACTAGGCCAAACAACATAGTAAAGTATTTCCACATTTTAAATTGAGAAACATGATCAACCAACAATAAAAACAAAGCATGCATACGGAAGCAAATAACAATCAAACAAATAAAATCACACAAAACATGGGTTGCCTCCCAAGAAGCGCTTTTCTTTATTTACGAGTCTTGTAGCTAGACTCAAAGTCATGGGTTACTACCTGATTCGGGTGAGTTCCTCGTTGAGGATATCTTTGGGATCGAACTTAGGTTTCAACTTCCTATCGGTTTCCTTAGTGTGGTATGACCTTTCAAACTTTTCTCCATCCGGATCATACAAGGTCATTCTAATATGCCATGACCCGTCACCTTCTTTAGGTGGCTTGTCCCACCTCCATTTACACTTATCTCCCTCTCTTTTCCATTTATTCCTCTCTATGTTGATGGGCATTACGCTTAATAACTCAATCATTTTCCTAAAGACCAACGGGTCCTCAAAGGGGTCTAGCTCTTCATCTCTAGCTATGAGTTGTTCTACCGAATGTGTCTTTTCAACAAAGTCTTTTTCTAGATAGAATGGGCATTGAGGTCCTATAAAGTTCCTTTCTATCCAAGGTCCATATCTAGATGGTCTCCTATTCATCTCTACCCAATGCGGTGTTGGTTCATCATCACAATCATAACTATGCTTCTTAACATCATACACCGACCAAGTATCGCCTTCTCCTACCGCTATCTTGGATTCCTTGCAATCTATCATGGCACTAGCGGTTGCTAAAAATCCTCTTCCTACCAATAATGGGCATGTAGTGTCACTAACCATGTCTAGGACGTGAAAATCCGCTAATATAGTTAACCTTCCTACGTGAACAACTACATCCTTAACCATTCCAACCGGGTGGGCAATACTCCCATCCGCTAGCCCTATCAATACCTCCATTTCCTCTAACTTTCCTAGCTTAAGAGCGGTGAATAAGGATAAGGGAATCAAGTTGAGGCTTGACCCTAAATCGGCTAGTGTGTCGAAAGCTTCGGATCTTCCTATCTTACAGGGCAAAACAAATATACCCGGATCATCCAGCTTTTTAGGCAACTTGTTTTGAACGAAGGCGGCCCCATTTTTACCTAGCTTATACTTCTCATATTTTTCTAGGAGGGCACTATAGTAAGGAGCACGCGCTAAGACATCAATGACGGGGCATTCAAGGTGAAGTTCTTTGAATTCATCGTCAAGGTCTTGCGTAAGAGGTGTTTCAACTATGCTTTTGACCGGCTCTATAGTGGGTGTTTTATTTGATTGGTCCTTTTGGGGAACTTGGTTTTGTTTGAAACACGTGCTCGTTGATTTAACCGAGTAGTATTGTGGACACGAAGTGGGTGACGAAACTGAAGATATGGCATTAACGTTTAGTTTCGGATTCTTGATTGTGTCACTTGGGAGTGCTCCCATTTCTCGGTCGTTGAGAACTTTCAACAATGCATCAATTCTAGTGGTCATCTTGCTTTGCTTTTGTTTGAAATCGGCTTCAAACTTATATATGCGAGCCTCTTGAGATGCCATGAACTTTGACATCAATCCTTCAAGATTGTTGGTACTACCATAGGTGTTTGAAGGATTGTTGTTGAAAGTACGGTTGGATGGTGGACCGTTTGGTTGGTAACGATTAGGTGGGTTGGATGAATTGGGTTGATTTTGTTTCCACCTAAGGTTTGGGTGATTTTTCCATGAGGGGTTGTATGAATCACCGTATGTGTTTGGCTCGGGCTTGAAAGTGTACCACTTATCTCCCGCTTCGTCGGTACGCGTGGATGCGTAGTCCGCAAAAGCTGTTCCGGGGAGTTCCACACAATCACGAGTGTCATGGGGACCACTACATAATTCGCATGAAGAAGTGATTTTTTTCACTTGGCTTGAAGGCTTAGGAGCATCGTAGGATTTCATGAGAAACTTGACTTGGTCCTCAAGTTCCATGATCCTACGGTCGGGAGTGCTAGAATTGTTCGAAGGCAAAGATATTGCCTTGACCGTTTTGTTCAAGTCACGGGGATCATTCCAACTTTCGTTGTCATAGAGAGCAAGATCTTCTATGAGTTCCCATGATTGTTCCGCACTAAGATCACGTAGCTTACCACCGGCCGATTGGTCAATGGTTCGCCTCGTGGAGATGTCGATATGGTCATAAAAAATTTGGACTTGGAGCCAAAGATCTATGCCATGATGAGGGACTTTTTGGAGTAAGTCCTTGAAACGAGTCCATGCTTCATAAAGAGATTCATTTTGACGTTGTTGGAACATCAAGATGTCATTCCTAAGCTTAGTAGTTCTCCCCGGTGGGAAAAATTGAGCAAGGAAACGAGTGGTGAGATCATCCCATGTGGTGATGGATCCCGCGGGTAAACGCTCAAGCCATTGACTAGCTTGATCCCGTAGAGAGAATTGGAATAGGCGTAAACGGGTAGTCTCTCTAGTTGCAACATCTAGGTCTATGGAATCTACGATTTTGAGAAAGTCCTTAAGATGTTGGTTTGGATCTTCGGAACGAAGTCCATGAAATGCACATCCGCTTTGCACCAACCGGATGGTGTCGGATCGCAAGGGGGTCACATTGGCTCCGGTGAGCTCAATGGTGTTTCGGTAGCCTTGATGGCTAGGTCGGGAATACTCTCCTAAGGTTCGGGGCCTAAGGGGTTCTAGTGGTGGGTTTTGTTGTGGTGGGATGACGGGTTCAAAGATGTTACCACCTTCCATGATTTCGGATGGTAAAGAGTTACGAACAAAGGCACGAAGAAATAAGATAGACTAAAGAAGACCTAAAAATAAAAATAAAATCTTACTAGAAAGGAATCTAGCAAGTAGACCTAATAAAAAGAAATCCTAACCTAGACAATAACTATTCCCCAGGCAGCGGCGCCAAAAACTTGATGCGTGGGAATCGCAACAGGCTTTACCTCTCGAGGGATCTCGAGAAGCTTACAACCCCCACCAGGCAGTGTACCTGATCGTTGTAGTATAGTATAGTGACAAGTACTGGGGGATTGATCGTTCAGATTAGGAATAGTGTCGCTAGGATTAGAAAGCCTAAATTACTAGTTCTAAGGGTGAGAGATGATTATTTTTGTGTTTTTATATTTTTATGAAAGCAAGTAAAATCTCGGGTTTTGAAGGAGTGGGCGGAATTAGTTGCTATTCAACTAACCCAAAACTAAGATGCAATCAAAATAAAATAATAAAAATGAAATTAAACTAATTTATACTAAGGTTGTGAGCAGTAATTGGAGAAAATGTGTTTACTTAGACTTCACTACTCCCTAGATATCTTTTACACGTTAATTACTTGTTATAATTGCATGGATGACGGATCGTATTCCTTAATACCATTCATGGGGTGGCATACATAACTCCCCAATTCTATGAGCTCTTATCTCCTCCTACACCATGACCCAGCACAACTATAGGGATTGTAAACAGTGGCTCATGCATTAAATACAACCAATAAAGACCTAGTACGCCTCGGTTCATGTTTCTTAAGACGTTCAAGCATGTTACCATTTGGAGATCTGCCAGTTTTCTTAAGCCTAACATATAAAATCATTCATCCAAGAACAAGAATAAACAAGTAATCAACACATAATCAATATCTAGGTTTCATTAGATCTAAGCAAACACAAAGGAGATCTAGCCTAGCATAATTGAATTGAGACAAGAACAAGATATAGACAACCAACACATAGACATATTGATTGAATTAGAAGAACACTTATCTCAATTACAATGCAAGGTATCAAGGGTTTGGAACCCTTGAAAAACCTGTAAAAGTTGCACCAAATTCGTCTTTAGGGTTTCTCCAAAACTTCTCTCTTTTTTAATGTAAAAACTAGAAAACTATATATAGGAAAACTGGGCTGACGGCGTCAAGACAACCATGTGACGCCGTCACCTCGCCGCCAAATACTTCCTCGGACGGCCTTGATCTCCTTATGACGGCCTGTGTGACGCCGTCACCACCTACGGTATTTTATTCTTGGGACTTTGACGCCGTCAGGATGACTTTTGACGCCGTCACCACCTACGGTATTTTATTCTTGCTATCTGACGCCGTCAGGGTGTAACTCTTGACGCCGTCACCTAGTGCTTCCAGCATGGAAAATTGATACTTTGCCGTTTTCTTCACTTTTATGCTCCAAAAACGTCCAAAATGGCTTCTTTTCCAGAATTCACTCTCCAAGTACCTAAAATCACAAAAGGAACGATTTAGGGCAATATTTGATCAAATAAAGTCGGATTCGGGCTTAAATGACCCCCTAAAAACGGATCATTTTTTGCCTCATCAATAGGTCATAGGTAGATCCTGAAATTCTTCTAAACCTGTGTGAGCTAAGTCAATGCCAGGAGGTGATGGAACACCTCTTAGAGGTGGTGGAACAGTTTTGTATCCAAGACCTGATTTAGCTTTGCTCACAATTTGGGCTTCCCAAATTTTATCAATACACTTGGATTGATGATCCAGTGTTTGCTTAGTTATCATTATATTCTCACTAGCCACTTTAACCTTTTCTAGTTCTTCTCTAAGAACTTTATTAACAGCAACCTGATAATCTAAGTCTCTTCTTAATACTGCAATATCATCATTGAACTTAGATTCATTTGCCCTATAATGCTCTAATTGAGTTTCTAAAACACTTAGGCCTCTTTTATGATTTGATAAGTTATAATTAGTATGAGTTAACTCTATGTGTTGCTCATTAAATTGTGCTTTAAGTTTCTCATACTCTTTTAAGGCCTTACAAGATTTAGAACAAGCATTATCAATTTGTACCTCAGAGTCAGAAAAAGCCATTAGTGCCACCATTGCAGACTCTGAATCATCTTCCTCTTCCTCAGTCATAAAGCTCCAATCAAAGCTCACTCCATCAATGGCCAATAGCCCCTTTGGCTCATCAGTAGTAGGTTCCTTCTTCTTGTCCTTCTTGTACCAAGTTGACCTGTTATCAGACTTCCTTGGCTTCCTACACTCTCTGGCAAAGTGCCCCTTCTTATGACAATTGTAGCATTCCACCTTCTTCTTGTCAAAACCTACTGTTTCATCAACACTGATGTTGATTTTTCTTCCAGTCTTCTTCCAAAACTTCTTTGTCCTCAAGCTTAGTAATGCTACTTGCCATTTAATGTCCATCTCCTCCATATCATCTTCATCAATTTGATCCAGATCCTCATGATTAAGGATTGAACCACCCACATGACTTGATATAAAGGCATAAAAGGTAGTATCACTAAGCCCTGCAATCTGTTTCTTTGAGCTACCAGTGGAAACACTTCCACTACCAGTGGAAACAACAATGTTAGCACAGTCATCATCACTATCACTTTCTTCATCTGAACTATCATCAAGAGATGATGATATGAGTGCTACACTTCCTGAACTTGAACTTATCTTGCCAGCTTTCTTCAATCTTTGTTCAATAACCTTGAAGTTATTGTACAAGTCATTAAGTTTCATGGTCTCCAACTCTGGCTTATCTTCCCACACAGCAACATTGGTTACAAACTCAAAGGGTAAGCTTCTTAAGAACTTTAGATTGAGATCTTCTCTTTCCACCTCAATTCCAAAAACAATGAGTTGAGAAACAATCTTTTGTAGCCTTGTGAAAATGCTATCAAGAGATTCATTACTTGATGAACCAAAGTTTTCATAAGTTTGCTTCAGCAGAGTCTTTTGAGTCTTCTTGGTGGAATCATTACCACCAAAAACTTCACAGATTTCATCAAAGAGAGTCTTTGCAGTCTTGAACTTGCTGAATGCTACAACTTGGTCTCTGGGAAGTGTCATCAGCAACAGACCTCTGGCCTTCAAATCATTTTTCAGTTGAAGTCTTTCATCATTAGTAACAGGTCCAGTGTTGACCTTAATTACTTCCTTGCCATTAACCATCTCTGAAGTAGAGCTTGGTTTGAAAGAATTTCCAACCATAATGATCTCCCAAAGTGTGTAATCTTGAACCATAAAGAATTGTTCTATCATTAGCCTCCACATCTCAAAGTCGTTCAACTTAAGCTTTGGAAGCTTAGCAGCAATGTTTGAGTTACTGGTTTCTGTCTCCATTGAATCTTCTGAGTGAACTTGAGTCTTCTAAATCAAAGTATCAAAGCCTGGCTCTGATACCACTTGATGGATCTAAACACCTTGAACTTGTGTTAGATTGATACTTTGAATTATATCACTAAGTATGCGGAATCTACTTAGTAACACTTAGAAGTTTGATTGTGAGTAAGACAGTTGTAAATAAACAATGTATGTAAACAAACTATTAGCTCCAATATTATTAATGATAATAATACGAGTGATCTTGATATCACTAGGGTTACACCTTGAAGCTCTAGAAAAACGTATATAAACTTATAACCTAGGATCTCCTTTTATAGCACAAGGAATCCTCTTCTACAAGATAAGTATAAAGCTAATAGAATAAGATATACACAAAATCTATTCTATATTTATCTAGATGCGTTTCCTAACAGTTATCTAATAAGCAGTGGTAATATATTGTTCTTGCAGTGGTAATGAGTTTCCACTGCAAGTACAATCTTCTGCAGTTGTAACTTCCTCTTTAGCCGTGGTAACTGTTAGTATAATTCCCAACACATAGTGATATTACTTATTGAGTAAGATTTAAATTTAATTTGCAATAGATAATATAAATGGTATATCTATATTGTTTAAACTACATAAATCGTCAAAATGATATTACTTATTATGTAAGATT
The DNA here is from genome assembly GCA_030686995.1 of Artemisia argyi. NCBI lineage: Eukaryota > Viridiplantae > Streptophyta > Magnoliopsida > Asterales > Asteraceae > Artemisia > Artemisia argyi. The sequence continues at coordinate 108,886,704 of CM060698.1, forward strand.
TAAACTACCGTAAAATTATATAAATGGTAAATCCTCAAAATAACATAATCGCTTAATTACCGATACTAATTGTGGATATGATTACCCGAATCATTACTACGTATTTGTTTTATCTTTAGTCTATTACTTTGCACCATTACATTATTAAAAGCGAACTATAAAACAAATTTTCTTTTTAACAAAACTATAAAAACATAAAACATTAAAGTAATTAGTATATTCAAGAGTACAAATTATAATTCGTATAATAAAAAATCAGATCGAGTGACCCAAGTCCGAATCATAAACCTGCTCGAATCAATCAATAGACCTAACATTTAACTAAACACAATTAGACCTAACCCTACTTTTTGTGTACTCCGCCCCTATCTCTAAACTCACACACAAATACATCTACCACCATCATCAAATATATCTTTTCCCTACAAACAATTACATCTCATCTTCATTTATACCATCAAATCATAAACTAATTACACATCTAAACATTTAAATAACACAATCAGAACAAAACCCTAACATATGTCTTCGTTTGCGGTTTAAATCTAATAAAGTTCATCATAAATCCTTATCAAACACAAACACACAGCCTTATCGTGACCTTTTTCTTCTTTGATGTTCAAGATGAACCAAAGACGCGTTTAAACGGATTCAAGATCCTAGGATTGGTCTCGGGTAGGGTGATTTGATATTGTTTGCGTTTTTGTTTTTCAAACCGAACAAAAAGAAATATTGTAACAATTTTGTTATGGTCCTTTCTTGAATAAGTTCGTATATTAATGAAGCTAGGCTTCAAAAAATTCGATTCTTGTAATTGTGTGATTGTGGGGTTCATGGTTGCGTCTAGTTTGTAGGATTGGTTTTTTTCTTCAGTTTTAAGACATAGTTTTGGATTTGTTGTTGTCGGTTGTGAGACGTGAAGTTGTTTGTTGTTGGTTGATGTTGGTTGTTCGATTAAGGTTGTTGGATTGGAATGAGTTATTGATTGTTTCATGTTGGTGAGGATCGGGAAAAAATGATGTGGTGAAAATGGTGATAGTGGCTATTTATAATCTTAAAAAAGCAACCGAAAAGATTATTTGCTGCATTTATTCTCAATTGGTTATGTTTTACTTCATCTTCCTAACATTCAATTCATGAGATGGTTGGTTTGCTTGGAGCTTGCATATTTAACTTTCAATGCATGAAATATTTATGATGACCACTTTACATTTAGAGTTGTGTAACTGATAAATGCTTCATATACTTAACATATAAATGGCCATTATGTGAATATTCATTGTACGCTTAAAGATAGTTTGCTTGAGTTGCCTGGAAATTAATGTGGAACACTACATATGATACAATCAATTCATTAAGCATTAATCATGACCACTTACATTTATAAGGCTTCTTAAGCTTTATATATATAAGATAAGATACACAAGCTAGAAGGTTATGATATTAAGACATAACTGCACATGCATTTTTCGAAGTTGAGATATTTTTACTGAAAATGTGTTAGATGTGAAGCTTCCTAACTTATATTACACTTGAACTCCTACCGTTAGCAAAAATTACGCTATGTTTAAAATCATGTCTACTAAACTGTGAAGATCATTTCATCCATTTTAATTACTATAATATGTATTCAATTTTTTTTATTATTATTTTTTTAATATTTTCCTGTTCTATAGGATTCACTGTATACTGAGTGGAGACCAACTTGCTGCTGCTGTTAGGGGTGTTCATTAAATGGATTGAATCGAAGGCGCAATTAACCCACATGACGTACTTCGCAATAATTGCTTCTTTAAGCTGATCTTTCTAGATTGTTAATCACTAAATTTATATATGTTTTTGATATTATTATAAATCTGTTTGTTTAAACAATCTGATGTACAATTGCAGGATGGAGCTGTTGATGGTGCAAGAACACTGGGAAAGTATGTTCTTACGGCTGGTAAACCATTTGGTATGTGTAAGTTTTTAGAGTATTACATATTCTGATTTTCAGAATTAAACATGCACCACCTCATACTATACAATTCTAATGCTTAGTTCATTTAAAACTATACCTAAAAGATATTGAAAACTATACTCTTTCCAATAAATTTGAAATGATAATTTTGTAGCTTAACTCAAGAAGAATTGATTGATGTTATTGTAGGATACTACTACCTATAAGGAGGTTTGGTTGCTACTTTCTAACGGGTTGTTTGGTTTCTGCTGTCAATAGAGGTGGTTGGTTGCTTCTGTCTACATGGGTGTTTTGATGCTGCTGTTTAAAGGGTGTTTGGATGCTGCTATATAAGGGGGTGTCTGGCTGCTGTCTAAATGGGCGATTGGTTGTTGTTATTCTTTTTTGATTACAAGAGTGATATCGCAAATTTCGCAAATAAGATTAATAATATCTGGCGTATCATTAGCATAGATTATGTTTGTAGTACATGATATTGTCTCATTAAAAATACCCATCTCCTTTTATTTATCCTAATACATTATACTATTGTATGTTGTTTTATTAACTTTATGATCTTCCCTTTTTTTATAAGTTTCAAACTTTTTCACAACCTGATACTAACCTCTTTTTTTTCTTTTTCTTTTTCTTTTTTTCCTTTTTTTTTCTTTTCCTTTTTTTTCTTTTTTTTTTCTAAATATAAGTGAAACTAGCCCGTCCATGAAGCTTATGAACTTTTATTTTCTTTCTAAAGTACGTATTCATTTTATTCACACGCAAACAATAAACCGGACATATGATTCTTAATTGTTTTTATCCCACAAAAGAATATTAGGTCAATGATACAAACAAATAATACATGAAAGTAGCCATGTGCATAGTTCATTCAAACATGTCAAATGCTTAGTTCATTTAAACACATGTATTTGATATTCGAACATCTCTGAATTCATAGGATAGCGGGTCCACTTTTGTACATTATACTGCTATACAATTTTAATGCTTAGTTCATTTAAACATATGTATTTGATATTCGAACATCTCTGAATTCATAGGATAGCGGGTCCACTTTTGTACGTTGTACTGCTATATAACTCTAATGCTTAGTTCATTTAAACACATCTATTTGATATTCGAACATCAAGAGCAAGCGAGGATTGAAAGTTCTATGTTTAGATAGGGACGGAAACTATTGCAACTCAACGGTAAATGTAGTTTACAAAGAAGTCTTATGTCAGATTTGAATACGCAACATTGTTTTGTATACACAACATATCATTTTGGATAAAACCGACTATTAAGTTTTTGTATTTTTTTTCTCATATTATGTTTAATTTTTAATATTTTTTTACGTTCAATTATTATTAATAATATTATTATGAAGCGAACCCGTCCATCGGACGGGTTATGAAGCTAGTAGAGAAGAATATGATTGCATTGCAAACAAATAGAAGTGTGCTCTTTCAAGGGGTTATGTTGCAACTTAATTAAAGTAAATGTGATCACTTTCATATTTATCGTAAGCATTTAAGAAATGCATTTAATCTCCTTAACTCGTTAATCACAAACTTAATCACATAAATGAATTAGTAATCATGAAACCTTAACAGTGAAGTCAAAAACTGACTTCTTATCTTCAGTAACCATTGTATGGTATGATACGTAATGTGCAATCGTCTTATTGGAGGATGTGTATACTTATGACTTTTAACATTGATAGATAAAAGCAAGTTGAAACATGTTTCTAGCCGATCAAATCATTTGTTTTTAGCCATTCAATCATTAAAAGTGACTTCATATCTAAAAATAAAAGAACAAAGAACAACACAAGCCTAGTCGACATATATTGATATCATGCTCATAAATTAGATTTCCAACCACGAAAAGGGTGTAAAGCTAGAATAGAGGCGTTTATATTTTAGAATAATGAGGTTTTATACTTTAAGTGTTTATCGGTGACCGTTTTAAGAGTTTATATAAATAACATTATAGTAAGAGTAATTCAACAACATCCGCTGTAGCACAACTTCTAAATCAATTGGATGATTTCGGCCCCCTTTTCGGGGGGAGTCCCAGGTTCGAGTCCTGGCTGCGGATAAAAACTACTTTTTTTTTTTCTTTTTTTTTTTTAACAATAATGCGTTATTTTGTTGGACTTCTCTTCGTGTAAACTGAAACGGTCAAAAACTCAAAAAAGTTTAGTTACTAAAACAGTCCATATGACTATTTTATGCAAGTTTATGAAACAATATTTTTAGCGTCATCATCCATCAAGTCTTTCTCAACTATTTAACATATCATAACTCTAATGTGTTGCATAATATTGGAATACAATGATGAATTGTGAAAATAGTTCATGCGATTTAATTTCCATGTTTCTTAACCGAAAACTTCATCTAAAATGCTTTCTATTTGCGATACTCTAACATGAAATATACTCGACACAAAACGAACCCAAGATTCTTATTTGATATTTCGTTTCAGCACAAAAAGGAGCATGATTATGGAGATCATCTTTTCAATCTCCTTTATACAACAATCGAATAATGTTCAATAATACTCAATAACATTTTTGCATTCTATAATGAATCCACCATCCCGGATAATTTTCAACTGTATACCCATGGTTTCCAAGAGATCCGACTTAAACACTGCAGCAGAAAGAAAACAGAAGTTATTTTTGTAAGTTTTTATGTGTGGACATCACATATACTTTTACTTCTTAAAATAAAGAAGCTAAGATTTCGGCTAATTAAAAAATATATACATAGGCTCTTACTAGTTGCAATCGGTATTGGGATCAATGGTAAAGCCAAGAGAAATGCCACAAAAGCCAGGCAAGGTAGCGATAGCTGTTGCATTTGGATTGTAAGTGGTAATGACTCCCATCATACACATGCATAATGACCGCCTATTATCTTCAGTGTCACCAAGGTTATTGAGACCAGCTACAGCATCACAACAAGGAGACCCGGGGTATGGGTCCGGGGTGCCATAGGTTACAAAGGCTGAGCATGTTGATATGAGGGTGGTCACGGTCACACAGTCTACAGTTGCAGAGGTTTTTGAGGCCACCCAAAGCAAAATGATCACTAGTAACAAAGCACCAGTTGCAACCTTAAAACCGCCCATTTTGGACATTTTGGTGAATTAACTAATGTATGATTTGTGTGTTTATATGGTGGTGTGTAGATGATGGAGTGTGGTGGGTTTGCAATAACGAACGTGTGCTCGGGCATTAAGGTTGTGTGAGCCATGTGACCACACTATTTGCACAGTTTGGCCATTTGGGACTCCATAGAGTGCAACTACTGCGCTTTTGATAACAGAATCAAAATAACGTCGTTAGTATACATGTTCCCAAATTAAAATTGAAATGTCGTATACACATTTTTGTATTCTAATCCCAGAATTTTCTTGTCATACTTTGTTATTGTTCCAACCGAAATTGTCCCATGAAAAAATAAGAATAGAAATTTGTATTTCATATAAATAAACAACCTTTGGATACAAACAAATTTGCCTCTCAAGACCCATTTTTACAAACCAATTTTCAGTGTTCTTTGAAACAATGGTGATAAGTAACATAACCCTTAGCAGATGCAATGCGCTAAAAGTAAAGTAACTCCCAATACCGTCTTCCACGGGTTATGGGTGCTAAAAGTAAAGGAACTCCCAATACCGTCTTCCACGGGTTATGGGTCCCAATACCGTCTTCCACGGTGTATGGAGGAGGTTGAGACGTAGACAACCTTACCCCTACCTAAGGTAGAGAGGCTGCTTCCGGTTCTACCAAAGGTAGAAAAGGACCTTCGGCCTTGTAAGGGGTGAGGATCGAACCCTTGACCTCTGTCTCCAGAGGTTAACCACTTGATCCAACCTTGCTCTTTAGCAGATGCAATACATTCTTCAAACTTAATTGTAGTTTTCATAAAAAAATGTTTAGCTTCTTCTTCTAAACACGCTCCATATCCATAGTCGATTGAGTCACTCTCAACCGACAAGTAATCAGCTAAGCCCTAAATTCCTTCCTCAGTTCGTTAAATTCATGTTTTTAGCAATCAGGCAAAGAAAAGGAAACTAAGTCGATTGTAGTTTTCATAAAAAAATGTTTAGCTTCTTCTTCTAAACACGCTCCATATCCATAGTCGATTGAGTCACTCTCAACCGACAAGTAATCAGCTAAGCCCTAAATTCCTTCCTCAGTTCGTTAAATTCATGTTTTTAGCAATCAGGCAAAGAAAAGGAAACTAAGGTTTGATTCTTTACATTCATGAATCTTAGTTCAATTGTATACTCATTACATATCACAAATTCTATTTTGCTAGATCATATACAAAAAAGATATAAAATAAATTAAGATTACTTAGATACAGTATTTGCGACAAGGAGACATGCATGACCGCATTGGAATTTATTGCGATACTTATGTGAAATGTGTGAGGTCCTAGAAAGATTAGCGAATCGATTATATGCATGTGAAGTTGTTTATAGCTACTTCTTTTGAATGATTGATGCATGTTGACAAACTTTGATCTTACTTTATGTTCCAATAATACATGGGGACATACAGAGATGAATGTAAACAGCCATGGAACTGAAACAGAGATAAGCTGATTTTTAGCGCGAAAAACATAACATATATAATATCCATCTTCTTCAACCAGAAACAGAGAAGAAAATTACATTCGCAGGCCTTTGAAATGTACTAACCACCTAAGGTAACAACAATCATGAGAGTAGACTAATTAGCACCCTTAGAAAGAAACTATGATATTGGCTTTGCTAAAAATGAATAGCTTGATAATCCTTTGATCAAGTTGCCTCAAGATATACTTTCACCTTGTTGCAGACTATAGATGATGAAACACGAGACTTCTGAAAACTGCTCAAAATTTCCAAATTTTGTGTTCTTTCACCTTGTTGCTGGAAACTATCTTGTCTACATAGATTAGACCAACTCCTAGAAGCTGCAACAAGAACCGACCAGGTTGCCATGGTATAGACTATCTGCTCATACTATTCATACCTGCTTCAGACGTCTTTGATGGGTTACACTGTTGCAGCTACATTCATCTCTTGAATAGCCACAGTATATTTCAAGATGTGTTACAACGATTTCTACGATACACTACTGTACTTTCTTTGATGGCATGAGGCAATTAACAGAAACAGATGACTTTCTAATGGTATTAGACAAAAGCCATCAAAGTGATTTTTTTTTCTTCTCGGTCTAATTCGTTTAAGCATTTTCTCATGTTGCCAGGGATAGACGGCACACGTCAAAGTCTGAAGTTGTAATAAATTTATCATGAGTTTATGCTGCTATATGTTACAAAGTAATTTGCAGATGTCATATGCTTTACTGGTGTCATTTCTATGCTGCTAAATTGCTGATATCAAACACTATGAACTTCAGTGACAGCACAAATGCCACTTCATATAAAGCTTAAAAGCTTGAAAGAAATAGAAACGAACCTTAGCTAATACATAAAAGTTTTTCTCAATTAAGAGATTAGAGGTTTTAGACACACTCTTGTATCATCAAAAACTATATTGAATTTAGGTACTGTCTTACGGACACACACGGATAAGTCTACAGTAGCCAAAAAGTACAGAACGATAAACAGCCAATGTCTAGATCATAACTTCCAAGATACTTTCAAAACTGCAGACTGAAATCGCTTCATTCTTGAAAACATAAACAGTAATAAACATCTAGAAAAGGTTTCTCTCGATTCAAGTAACAAAAACAGTACAAAATATTAAAAGGTTCTAGCAAGAACAAAGAACGACAGCGCTTCAACGCTTGCCACCACCACCTCCAAGCTTAGGGCCCTTAGCTTTAGGAACACTGCCACCCTTAGGTTGAGTCTTCTGCTTTGATACAACTTCAGCTTTCTTTGCTTTCTTCTCATCTTTGGTCTTCTTGATCCTTTCCTTGATCTCACTGAAATTTAGTCGATGTAGAGAAGTTACTCATTGGTGCAAAACAGTAAAATCAATACAATGGAAACAAAAGTATGATCTAAGAAGTTCACATACCGAAGAGCAGCCTCCCTAGCAGCATCACGAACTTCAGGCTTCTCACTTCGTTTCTTCTGAATAACTTCCAAAGTGGCTCCCACAATAGCACGGGAGTATGGCTTCTTGGTTGCACGACGTCTCTTCTTCACTGCTTCTTGAGCAATGTCCTGTAAAGATATACAGAAAGTTAGAAAAGGTGGAAACTTAGTGAGACACAACAGGCAATGTAGGATAGTTGTGGGCGTTGGGTAACTGATTGCTATCAAATCAGGTAGATTCCAATCCACGTTAAAATGGGGTTGGCTCAGACTCAACACGTTTTACTCCATATTGTTCTAATCTTCATATAGATGATGTAATATTACTGCAAATCTAAGAACTACTAACCATGTTTATTTACCTCATTATGCATATACACCACAACCACGTGTCAGATGACCAAATACCAGTAAATAAGTTTTAATTGCCTAACACACCAACTAATGCACAAGTGAACTAACTGACCTTCTTGTGCTGCTTACGGTACATAGCAGTCCATGTAAGCTTTGAGGGCTTCAACTTATTGTGGAAGTACCTTTTGCATTTTGAGTTCAGGAACAGGAACACCTACATTAATACAAGAGTCGCTTATTTCAAATATCAATGGAAAAAACAACAGCTGAAACAAAAAATGTAACATTCCAAAATACAAAGTAACAAACTTATGATGTAAATCAAATAATATACCTGAGAGTCTGATCGAATGAATCTAATACCCCTTCCTGGATAAATCTTCTGGCCACTGAAACGGCATAGCTCGGTCCTATAAACACACAAGTTGCAAACAGGTTATACGCAATATGACACATGCCTAAGAAAAGCAACTCTTTCGCGAGTAAATGTAACATACTTGTGTGACCATCAAATAAATGTAACAGGTTACCCACAAAATCAATCAAATAACACTTGCTTTTCAATCCTTTTCCTTTTAATTTCCTCCCTAAGTGGTACTCAAGAACACAACTCTTTCTGTTTCTTTTCATTTTATTTCCATTTCTTCCTTAAGTCATACTCGAGACACAAAGGTTGATTACATCAACTACTTAAAAAACAGTACTCAAAAAGTAACAAACAATAAGAATGTAACATCAAATTGGTAACCAAAAACAACTTCAAAATTTGTCACCTTATTAAAAAACTCATTGAAAGTAACATCTTAGAATAAACCTTAGTTCTAATGTGCATATATCCCTAATTTATACAAATCCTAATCAAAATAATACAAATATCACCATCTTCTAATAATATAAATAACATAAATACTAAACAAGAAACAATGTTGATGATGAAAGAATAAAGAAAAAAGGGAAATGAGAGAGCATACTTGAGAACCATGGTGATGACGGCGGCGGCAACAGCAAATGACGGAGAAACAAAACCCTAACACATTTTGGATTAACTGTGTTATTGTATATATATAGCAGCAGTATCACTACCATCAAGATATGAAAATGACAATTCTAACCCCTTTTAGTTTCTTTTATCTCTTTTTTACCCTGCCTTAGATTTTGAGGGGTGTTTGTCCAAGCTTTATATTTTAGGGTTAGGCTTTTTAAGCCGTTTATGGACTTATAAATAATTACACGATTGATCGTGCATAATGGTGATAGTGTATAGTAGCGTTAATTTGTCTTGAATGTGTGCATTCAGTGGCTGAACCAGAAATATAGAACATCGGGGGCAAAAAAAATAAAAATCCAAAGACGAGTACGAAAAAGAAATTAAGCAACAATTTGTATTGAGAAAATAAAAGTATGTAATGAAATAACTTAAACAGTTACACTACTTAACCGGTCAATTAGTGTTCGATTCTCCTTTCAGATACACCATTCCAGTAGCCTGGCAGGATGCTCCAGCCGGCATTTTCTACCATCCGGTTTTTGGGTCATCCAAATTCCAAATACACCGAAGATCACCATGTAATGAAATAACTCAAAGGGTGACGTGTCTTTTTTTCACCTGATAATTAAGCGGGTTTCTTACGTTTTAACTGTGGCGAACTAGGTTCAAGCTTAAAGTGGTTCTCCCATTAAGAAACGTCGTAATGATTAAAACATAACAAATACAAGCTAATGCGAGTGGTTTAATGTCCATCAAAGGGTAAACAAAGAAAAATGCTTACTTAATTATTGAAATAAATATATTACTGTTGGGAAGTGGTTCGGTTAAAAACTATATCTTTGCATCATTAGTAAAAAGCTATTTGTGCTACATTATTTTTTATTAAAGAAAATGGCAATAAAATGTACTTAACTTAAGGGAATTGATTTGCAAACAAATTTTTTTGATAAAAACACTATTTTGTACAAGTTGGGTAGCACACCGTACAACACTGTAATGCATAAGGTGTGGTGAAAGAATAAGAAAATGTGATGTGCAAATCAACCCCCTTAACTTAAGGATCATTTTCAATCAAGGTACTGTATACCTTTTTATTTATTTTTATTTTTATTTTTATTTTTTGCATAAAAAGGCACCCAACTTATTCTTTTAGCCAATTTAGGTGTTTCGTTAAATATTTAACATTCATCCGTTAAGTTTTACATTTCAGGTCCACCGCTGCTGCCACCACCACCAATCATTGTCGCCACCACCATCATTGCTAAACACCGCCTCCACCACAAACCCCACCACCTCCGCCGCAAACCACCTCCCGCACCCACCACCACCACCGCAAACCACCAACCATCGTCGCCACCACCAACACAACACACCCACCAATACCACCACCAACCATCGCCGCCACCACCAAATCCACCCATCATCGTTTTACCCCCAACACCACCCAACACTGTCATCACCACCATTGTCAACCCTTAACCAGCATCGTTGTTATTACTAACCTAACCGACTGCCGTAATCACCACCATACCCAACCACCACCGCCATCGAGGGTTGGTGGTGGTGGTTGAGGTTGGTGGTTTGTGGCAGTGGTTGGTAGGGTTGGTGATTTGCAGCGGTGGTGGGTGGGGTTGTTGGTGGAGGGGTTGCTTAGTAGTGGTGGTGGTGGGCATGGTTGATGGTGGCAACAATGATTGGTGATAGTGGCAGCAGCGATAGACTTGAAATGTAAAACTTAACGGATGATCATTAAATATTTAACTAAAATACCTAAATTGGCTAAAAAATAAGTTTGGTACCTTTTTATGATTTAATATGAAGAAGGTGATGACGATCACTTGATGGAGCGCTCAAGTGATCACTTTTAGTTGGTATTTCAACTTATTCGACAACAATTGTATTTTAGGATGTAATCTCGAATCCTTCTATCGTGTATCATTTATTGGATCATTAGTGATTCATTTTCAATACAACAATCTTTTGCTAAAAAAAAAGGTTGATTTGCGTAAATTAAATTCACCTAACTTATTCTCTTTTTACAAGAATTAGAATATACAATAATGGAAAGAGTCACTCTCTCCCAAAACAAAAGGTCAAGCACCCACAAGCTACAACAACACCATGTCTATCTTCTTCATCAATTCTTTATTCCTCCTGCACCTATCTGAAAATATTTTTATATAAATCTATGAGGGCAATCTCAAACTTAAGTTGTGGGCAACCTCATATAAAAGCTCAATAAATAAAGAATTATGTTACAATATAAAGATGTTAAAATAAATGTTGAGGGCACTTTGCCTCCGCCCTTGCGTGTATTTACTTATCATTTTGTGTATATGAGTGTAAGTGACAGTGACAAAAGTTTATGGATTAAATTGAAAGGGTTAATAGACAAATAAAGTTACTAAAGTTTAAAACGTTACAAAATGTTACTAAAGTTTGGTCTCCGGTTATATAAGTTACTGAACCTTTTAAATGATGACATGGCTTATTTTTTAAGTAAAAAACGGTCTTTGTCGTTAGCCGGGTTTCACGGATTTAATCCCTAGACCACTATTTCTATTAGTTTGGCCGTTTTTATAAATTTTCATATGTTTTTACTTGTTTTTATACGTTTTCATACGTTTTTATCCGTTTTTGTACGTTTTATCCGTTTTCGTCCGTTTTTATCCGTTTTTCTCTGTTTTTATACGTTTTCATACGTTTTTTTTTTACCGTTTTCGCCCGTTTTTATGTGTTTTTATACATTTTCATATATTTTTATACCTTTTCATATGAATAAAGATAGACGAAAACGTATAAAAACGGACAAAAACGTAATAAAACTTAACAAACATATGAAATATAAGAAAACAGGCGAAACGTATAAAATTTGATCAAAACACATAAAAACGGATAAAAACGTAAAAAATGACGAAAACGTATAAAAACATAAGAAAACAGGCGAAAAGTATAAAAAATTGGCGAAAGCGTATAAAAATGGATGAAAATGTCACCATTTAGTAAACACAAGCACAATAATGATAGAAATGAGATGAGAATGAGAATGGGATGATTATGAGAAATTAGAGAATATGAATTGCAAGAGTTTCCTTAATGTTTCAAATAACCAACCAAATACAAATGAGGCCTAAGACTAGTATTTATAGGAAAGGAGCTAGGGCAACATCCCTACTCCATCCTTACATGAAAACGTGTGGGCTTCAAGCCCATGGATCATATTACTTAGGCCTAGTAAACATGTAACTTAACCAATATTGTAAGTAATAAATAACTTAAGCAACCTATTATTATAAATGACCGAGACTTCATAAAATAGTGAAAACTATGATCCCAACAATCTCCCCCTAAGGGTCGGTCATCATGGTTGCTTGACGTCTTCATCTTTGTCGTAGACTTGTGACATATAAAACTCTAGACGTCTTCAAAAATGATTTGAATGATAATGGATGTACTTTGCTCTTTGTCTTTGTTCTTTGGTGATGATGTAGTGATAGTGTAACGAAGTTGTCTGCCGTTCGTCACTCCAGCGTCTGTGGTGGTTGTCCGCCATTCCAACATACTCATACATCTTTGGACTTAGACTTTTACGTACAAGAAGTTCCTTTTCATGCATTGAGATCTTTGTCTTTATACTTTGTAGATTCTTCTTATTGGCGTTGAATCTTTCTTTGAACTTTGTGTTGCTAAGATCTTTGGGGGAGCTTTCTTTGACTTCAAGATGTATGTATGAGCATGTTGGAATCTACGATCATGGAAGTGAGGTACCTGCGAGTGAACAGTTAGCAATAAAACAACCGGTACTTACGGATAAGGAATTAGAGCTCATCAACAGCATAATGTGAAGACTCCTTCTAATCCTTATCAAGGCCGTTCCCATGTCAGATACTCCCGAAGGAGCTTACGAGACCTACTAGGTAGCTCAATGACTGGGTGAGTCGCTGGGGATCACTCCACGACTGTAGACCGCTATGGAACCACCGCAAACACTAAGCGTAACCCTTGTGAGGTTACCGAAGTGACCTGTTAGATGTTGACCCTGGCAGGATTTCCGTTCAATTATTGAGAAATACTTAAGTAATCCTCTCATAAACGTTCTCGGCAGATTGCTAAGATCTGCGAAGGACTCGATAGTTTACAACTGATGCCCATTGAAGTAGAACACCAGTTGTAGAAGTACTAAGTGTTCCTAAGAGATCTTTGATGTATCTCATGGCTCTAGACTCTATAAGTGCACACCTAGGTTTCCTATGCGGAGACTGGGGAGGGGTCTCCTGCTTCAATATCAACCGTCTCTAAGAGATAGGTCGATAGGTTACGCGGGTTCCCCGTGAGAATGAAACAAGTCCTTTTAAGAGAACTTGAGTGGTTAAGAAGGTTTAGTGCATTGCGTCACTGGGTCCATGACGACTTAATCTTCAATACCGGTGTTGTCTTTTGCAACAGCCAGTAGCATATGTATTGAACCCGGTGTCTGCCCTAAGGTTGAATCATATGGAGGGCTATTTCTTTTCACCCTTTTCTTTACTTTTCTTTTTAATTCTTCAACTCCTTCTTTCCCTTTCATTCATTTCTCCCTTTTTTTTCGTATCATACCTGAGGACTTCTAATTCTAACTATGGGAGATGTCCTTGGGTAGATCCCTCCGGCTCTGGCGGATCATAGGACTGATATTCCTATCTTAATCACCTTATAACTCCGTCAGTAGCCAAGAAACCTTTGATTGAAAATCTCTCAAAGTGTTTGTGTTAATCAAATATTTTGTTTAACACTTTGAGAGTTTTGTGTACACTTTTGAAGGGCTCCCCCTGCACATGTGCACATAAGTGTTTACTAAATTTGCACATGCGGGAGGAGCAAACACTTTTGAATTGATCCGCTTTCCGTGAGCTAGACCGATTCGAGACACGCTTACATCACTAGTTAAACTAGCTTGAAATTATTACCCGGCCTGGTCAAGTCCACAGAAAGTTTCTCGAAACGGTACATTTCTACTAAGACAAATCCTTTTCGAGACACGCTTATGTGGCTAGTTAAAGAGTTCCATTGTCAGCTTTTAGGTGACAACTAGCTCTAATAACTAACTTGATGTTATTACCCGTCGAGGAAAAGTCTTTTCGATTTGACTAACTTTTATGTTTCGTCAATTCCTGGGTGAATCTGAGTCTAGCTCGCATGAGATTTGACATTACAGCAACTTTTAACTTTCATATTTTATTCACTTTCCTTTTCTCCCCCTCAAAAATAGCATATAAGATGTTGTTTTTGACAAACATTTGATTAAAATATGCTTTTTGAGTCTTACGGGGAGATTCATCAAGAACTTTTGATTTAGAGCAAAGTATTTTGTTTTGACAAGTGCTCCCCCTCAACAAGTGATTAGGTCTTATTGAGGTGAAATACTTGTCCTTTTGAGCAGAATTATGAAAAATCATAAATGTTTGATTAATTCTACTCAAAAGTAAGAAGCTTTCGCTCCTTATATTTAGGATTGAGGCACTGATGTGGCTTTGTCAAATTTATCTTCTGTTGATAACTTTCCACACCCAGTTGAAGATCTTCCACCCTTTCTTGAACTATCAGTCGTCGGATGAAGAGAAGTAGTGATGCCATAAAGTTGTACTGTACATCTCTGTCGAAACCTCGCATTCTTCCTTTAACCTTTTCGAGATACATATCTTCGATGTCATTCAGATTAAGGTCTGGAAAGTCTGCTTCGGAGAACTTATACTTCTTTTCATCTTGTCGTTTAACAACAATTTCACGCATGAATTTGTAGTTAAATCGTTGCGACTCTTGAATCTCCAAGATGGCGATGATCTTAGATTTATGCTTCACATTTTCCAAAGATTTCTCTCCCAATCTGCTAGTATAACCGAGACGACGACGTTCTGGCCAGTGTAGAATGCCGTGTAGGGCATCTCTGTCGTAAGCTACGACGGAGTTGCTGAAAACACGAGTTGTTTCTTCGATGGCAGGAATTTCGTATCTGGCGGCTGGTACGGAGATTGTGAGTGATGAAGCATATTTCTTCTTGGTTTTCACTTGGGTGAGTTTGTTATTTTGAAGATCTTTGTTGAAAAAATAGCTGTAGGGTAACTTGGGCTTATCAGGAAATCCTGTCAAAGGTAATGGTTTTGTCCAGTCAGTGAAGTAAGGTTTTTCATGGTTCTTGGAACTGAAATCGATATTCATTTCAGGATTTAGCCAGTCAAATTCGGCAGACATTGCACTGGCTATATTCTGCAAATGAAATTCGTATTCAACTTTGTTTCCAGATCTTTTCTTGAGAAAATCTTGTGCGTCCTTATTGATTCTTCTTAGCTCCGTCTTTGTAAGTTTGTTGATCTGAAGATCCTTCATGATAACTTGGGTGAACTGTAGAGTATTGCCCGGAAGGGGTTCTTCATCTTCTAGAGGAGGTTGTGCCTGAACCATGTCTGTCAACCAGTCATTAAGAGGAGTATCATCATTGTCGAGCCATGTATGACGTCTTTTCTTCTTGGATTTCTTGGACTTAGATGTAGCATCTTTGTCTTTAGCTTTGGATGGTGACGATGGTCCAGCATGAGAATCATGAGTAGGTGGAGCACGGTAATCGGTGTCAAGTTGATCCTGGAAGTCATCAGTGTGTTCCATGAAAATTTCTTCATCTTCAGTTTGACCTTTACCAGTAGCTGAGGGTTGTTGTTGATTTCCAGGAGGAGTGGAGTCCTTTTGTGGTTGTAGAGAGGATGAGGGACCTGTTCCAGACTTAGGTTTCTTGCCTTTGGAGTTTGGGTCAGGATCGTCATCTTTTCTTGTCCGTTTTCGGGTTCCAGCAGCATCTTTGCATGACTCCTTGGATATGTAAGCCACCATAGCATCATACAGTGCTTTTTCTTCTGCAGTCTGTGTGGGTTTGGAGGCAATGTTGTCAAAGAGTTTGGCAAGCATGTCATTGAAGGACAATTCAGGGACGGTTGGAGCCACAGTAGAAGGTTTTGCGGTGTGAAGAGTGAATGGTATAGTAGACAACATTTTCCTTGTAACACTTCTGATTCTGTGATCCAAGTTGTCATTGATTGGTTCAAGAAGGTTTGCTACTTCAGGAGTGATCATATCAACCAGATTTTCAGTGAGAAAATCATGTGTTGCAGTTCTGATAAATCCTTCGTAATCAGAGTTCAAGAACTTGTCGATCAGCTGCTTTGACTCCTGGAAGTCCTCAACTTGTTTGGTAAGATTGGTAACCATGTTGGTGAGTTTGTTCACTTGCTCCTGAAGATCAACTGGTTGTTTTGGTTCATTGATCGAATGCTGTTTAGATGCGGTTTCAGAAGGTGTTGGAGATGAGTGCTCAGGTGATGATTCGGACGATGACTCGTTGTGAGAGTCTGAAGAAGAAGCAGGAGGAGTCGGATCCTTTGGTGGAGAGTCTTGAGGAGGTGGAGGTTGTGCAGAGGAAGTCTGCTGAGAGGATGACTTAAGAAATATGTTGGTGTCGAACGCGTGCTTCTCTTCGTTTTCCTTTCTACGACGTTCCTCTGCTTCCTCTGCTTCTCGTGCAAGAAACTCTGGAGTGATGAGGTATTCATGTTCCTGATCCGTAGCTATGTTCTCTTGGCCGCCAACATTCTCCTCTACGTTAGCAGTCTCTGTCATATTGACATCTCCAGTATTGTCAGTGTCTTTAACGGTGTTATCTGGCTGTGGGGCTGATTCTAACGTTGTGGACACAATGGGAGGACTTATGCTGCTTGTAGCTCCTTCATGTTCCAACTGATCGATAGGTGGAGGTGTTGGAGGGTGTGACATAAGTCGGCTTTCGAGACTAGCTTTCCTTTGTTCTTTACGAAGTTGCTTTTCTTCAGCTCGTGTGTCGACAACAATACTTTTAAGTTTGCGTTTATCGACTAACGGTTCAACGATTGGTTCGTCTTCATCATCATTCGGCTCATTGATAGTGACTCCTTTTCTTTTCCTTGTCTCTTCTTCATAAGTTTCAAGACTTTGTTGTACGGCAATCTCTGTTGCAGGAAATCCTTCATCAGGTGCTCTGTATCTCAGTTCATAGTCTGGTTCTTCTTCATCAGATTCCGTATCGAACTCGGATTCGGTGTCAGAAGGTGGAGGTGTTGGTTCATCATGAAGAGTGTATTCAGGAGTTACCTTCTTCTTTGGCTTGGTAGCAGGTTTGGGTTTGGATGTAGGTTTAGGTGTGGTAGAAGTCTTGGGTTTTGCCATTGGAGCAGACTTAGATCTTGTATGAGGTGATCCAGTGGTGCTTGTGGTACTCCCAGACTTTACACCTCCTTTGCTACGAGTCTTTATTGTTGCTTCTTCTTGTACTCCTTTGTAAGCGTTGTCATACAGCTTGTAGTTCAGACACTTCTTGATTTTGTCATTCAATAGGTATTCGGGAAGCCTCATTCCCTTGATCTTGGTTGAGGAAGTGGTCGTTTTGATGAATGAGGTGGTGAAGTCGTCCTCGAAGAGGTGCTTCGGCTCATTAGGATCAGCCATCCTTTTGATGAATTCTGGAGAGCTTTTGCAGAGATGTTCTATGATAAGCTTGGTGAATCTCGTGAATGGTATCATAGTCTTCACACGTTCGGTCTGAATACTGTGGACGATATCATTCATGATAGGAACTGCAAAGTCAATCGGTGTCAGAGTCACCATTCCCCAGAATGTTTGCAGGTGTTCGAGCCTTGGATGTTCATGACCACTTTTCCTTCCAGATATAGATCTTACCACCAATAGACAGAATGTTCTCCAAGGCTGAGGGATATTCTTGGCATTAAATTGGGAAAGCTTGACTAGCGGTACATCATCATCAACCTCATATCCTAATTCAATGAAGAAGTCAAGAAGATCCAGGTCAGGTAGTATAGGAGCAAATTCGTTGTCAGTTTGTGGCAAGAGAAGGGCTGTTCGAAGAACGTCATGATCTACAGTGTATTCTTGGCTATCCAATGTAACAGTGAAAGACTCATTGTGTTCAGCCATGTTAATCTGAAAAGTATCACCATAAACCAAACATCCAAATTTGTTACATGTTAGCACAACTTTGAGTTTGTTTACAGATATCCACTTAAGACAATTAAGCACAAAAGCATCATTTAGTTATGAGTGAAGTGCCACATAATGCATACTTGAAGAATCATAGTTCAGTTAGAATCACGAATTCAACTATACAATGTAATGATTCGCAAATAAGTATGATTGAAACACACATTCACAGTTACTTCACATTACATAACAACAATGAACAGTATGACAAGGCCTAAACAAGTTTTCGAAAAATTGTAACAAATCCTTTCTATCGCAAACTTGTATAGAAAGAAGATTACGAAAAAAATGTTACTAATCCTTTTATCGCAAACTTGTAAAAGAAAATTTCGAAAAATGTTACAAAGATTTTTATCGAGAAAATGAATTATCGAGAAAAATCCTTGTCTGTCAACTTTATCGAGAAAATGAATTATCGAGAAACATTTTCGAAAACATCAATTCCGATAAAACTTTTTCGAGAACCTAGTGATTTCGAAATTTATTGTTCAAAAGAGTAATTTCGAAAAAATACTGAGTTTGAACAAAAAATTATCGAGAACCATGAGTTTCTCGATAAGTTTTATAGATTGCGAAAAATCTGAGTTTCTCGAAAAAACATTCTTATACAAGAATCTTTCGAATTAGAATTTTAACGTACGTTTCTTTAGCAAAGAACTTTTCAATGATTCAGGCCTGTCACCAATATAGATAAACATCACTCAGTTAAATTCACTTAACATATATCTCGATAACTGTCAAGATGAACTTTCTCGAAAATAAATCAAGTTTTGATTCTAATGAGCAAGAGTGATTCTAGCATATCACAAACATAAGTATGAGACATGTTATAACATCAAACAACTCATATGACTCAGTTAGATCGAAGTTTATCAAGAACGTGGCATACTTAACTTATCGAGAATCAACTATCAAAGGAGTAGATCCATAACATCTATACTAACAAGCATATATGAGACCTTAGAAACTAATCCCACCAATAAAATAAAACAAATGATCACAGAATCTTACAAACCCAATTCGACCCAAAACCAAGATTTCGAGAATCAAGCAAACATGAATGGAATTGAGATAAAATGATATAGTTAGTTTAGTGATACTAAATGTAACAAAACCCTATCAAGAAATCAGTTACCAATCCATGATATTGCAGATTTCGAAATCGCTAAACCCTAGATATCGAAATCGATTATGCAAGAGATTTAGCCGTTGGATTTGCAATTAAACGAAAACCTATGTTTGTAATGCCCTAGCGATTACTTAGGAACTTACAATTTGATGATCAAAAACGTGGATTTCTGGATTGAATTTGAACCGTAGGTTTAGAAAAGGGTTTTAGGGGGTTTTTGAATTTGTGGGTTTTTGTTATACGGTTTATTTGTTTTATTATTTTGAAATTATAAGTTTTTGACACTTTAGGTCCCTTAACTATAAGATATGCCTACTAGAGTCCTAAAGTAAATAGCAAACATGTGTAACATAGAGATATACGTCCGTTAATCCTAACTTATGAAGACCTTATGACGGGATGAGACAAAGTGATGTAAAAGGAATTTCCACACACTCCGAAGTACCGTAAAATACGAAAAACATGCAAGTATACCAATTAAAATTGGTAAAAGATTTAAGCGTGACTCCCCCTCAACACTTGTAAAATAAGAACAAAGTGTTGAAATGAAGCGATATACTTGCATTTATTTTTTTTTAAGAGTAAAAGAAATCTGAAAAATCTTTTTGTGTTTTTGATTGGTTTTATATTTTTGTATTTTTGTTTTTGAAAAATATTTACAAAGATAGTTATGATGTTTGACGATCAATTGTGTTTTAAAAACTTTTCCAGATCCTCTGGAGTCAAACATCGCATACCAATTTGGTGAACTAGACTAGCAAACCTTGATGGTGCTAAGGATTTGGTAAGTAAGTCCGCCAATTGGTACTCAGTCCCAACAAAATAAAGTTCAACGGTACCCTTTTCCACATGCTCTTTGATGAAATGATATCGGAGATCGATGTGTTTGGATTTGCAATGATGTACTGTGTTGCAGGAGATAGCAATTGCACTCTTTGAATCACAGTAGATAGGAATCTTGTTGAATAGGTAGCCATAATCCTTAAGTTGTGATCTCATCCAGATGACTTGAGCACAACAGGCAGACATGGCTACATATTCAGATTCTGTTGACGACAGTGATGTACAGTCCTGCTTCTTTGATTGCCATGACACAAGTTTGTCTCCGAGAAATTGTAATCCACCAGATGTACTTTTGCGTGTGTCTAAACATCCTGCATGGTCAGCATCTGAAAAAGCAATTAGTTCAAAACCAGAATCCTTCGGATACCAGATTCCCAAGTTAATGGTTCCCTTTATGTATCGAAGGATTCTCTTGACCTCACTGAGGTGTTTTTCAGTTGGTTTGGACTGATAGCGAGAGCACATGTAGACAACAAATACTATATCAGGTCTACTAGCTGTGAGATACATGAGGGACCCAATCATACTTCGGTATTTGGTAGGGTCAACTGGAGTCCCATGTAAATCAGCATCTAGTTTTGTGGTATAGCCCATTGGTGTATTAAAAGTATCACAAGACATCATTCCATATTTCTTTAAAATTTCAAGAGCATATTTGGACTGATTTACAAAAATTCCACGGGGTGATTGATGAACTTGTAGTCCTAGAAAGAACGAAAGTTCACCCATCATGGACATTTCAAAATTATCTTTCATTAATTTTGCAAAATCATTAGAGTAACTTCTTTTTGTTGAGGCAAAAATAATGTCATCGACATATATTTGAACAACAAGTAAGTCCTCCCCGAGGGTTTTTGTAAATAGTGTGGGATCCACCGATCCTTTGGAAAATTTATTGGCCAGTAAGAAAGTGGACAGTTTGTCATACCACGCCCTTGGGGCTTGCTTGAGTCCGTAGAGTGCCTTTTTGAGTCGGTAAACGTGATTAGGACGCTCAGGATCAACAAAGCCTTCAGGTTGGCTAACATAAACTTCTTCACGGAGTTCTCCATTAAGAAATGCTGTTTTGACATCCATTTGGTAAACTACCATATTCCTGTGTGCAGCATAAGCCAAAAAAATCCGAACAGCTTCATGTCGAGCCACTGGAGCAAAGGATTCAGAAAAACATAAAACTCTCAAAGTTTTAAACAAAATGTTTGATAAACACAAACACTTTGAGAGATTTTCAAAGGTTTCAATGGCAAATTATAGGATAGTCATGGAGTTATAAGGTGACTAAGGTTAGGAAATAACCGTCCTATGATCCGCCTAAGCCGGAGGGATCTACCCAAGGACACCACCAATAGTTAGAACTAGAAGTCCTTAGGTACGATACGGAAAAAAAAGGGAGTAAAGAATGAAAGGAGAAAGAAGGGGTTGAAGAATTAAAAAGAAAAGTAATGAAAAGGGTGAAAAGAAATAGCCCTCCATGTGATTCAACCTTAGGGCAGACACCGGGTTCAACTCATATGCTACTGGTTGTTGCTAAGGCAACACCGGTATTGAAGATAAAGTCGTCATGGACCCAGTGACGTAATGCACTAAACCTTCTTAACCACTCAAGTTCTCTTAAAAGAACTTGTTTCATTCTCACGGGGAACCAGTGTAATCTATCGACTTATCTCTTAGAGATAGTTGATATTGAAGCAGGAGACCCCTCCCTAGTCTCCGTATAGGAAACCTAAGTGAGCACTTATCAAGTCTAGAGCCATGAGATACATCAAAGATCTCTTAGGAACACTTAGTATTTCTACAACTGGTGTTCTACATCAATGGGCACCAGCTGTAAATTATCAAGTCCTTCGCAGATCTGAGCAATCTGCCTAGAACGTTTATGAGAGAATTACACATGTATTTCTCAATGATTGAACGGAAATTCCTGCCAGGGTCAACATCAAACAGCCCTGACAGCAGGTCACTTCGGTAACCCCACAAGGGTTACGCTTAGTGTTCGCGGTGGTTTTCTAACGGTCTACAGTCGTGGAGTGATCCCCAGTGACTCACCCAGTCATTGAGCTACCTAGTAGGTCTCGTAAGCTCCTTCGGGAGTATCTGACATGGGAACGGCCTTGATAAGGATTAGAAGGAGTCTTCACACTATGCTGTTGACAATCTTTAATTTCTTATCTGTAAGTACCGGTTGTTTATTGCTAACTGTTTACTTTCAGGGACATATCATCTCCATGGAGACTGATTCCGCATGCTCATACATACATCTTGTAGTCAACAAAAGCTCCCTCAAAGATCTAAGCAACAAAATGTTCAAAATTAGATTCTACGCCAAAAAGAAGAATCTACAAAGTTTAAGGACTAAAGATCTAAGTGAATGAAAGGGAACTACGTGCATGTGAATGTCTAAGTTCAAAGGGTGTATGAGCATGTTGGAATGGACGACGACCACCACAGACGCAGAAGTGACGCATGACAGATAACTTCATAAGATGATCACTACCACATCTATTACGAACAAAGGCGTCTTAAGTTATACGAGTCAAAAGTCAAAGACAAAGAAGAAGACGTCAAGCAACCGTGATGACCGACCCTTAGGGGGAGATTGTTGGGAACATACTTTTATATTTATTCAAGTCTCGGTCATTACATTTTGTAATAAGATGATCACTACTACATCAACTAAGAACAAAGAACGATGAATGATTCAGAAGACGTCTAAAGCTTTGAAAGTCAAAGATTAAGACGAAGACGTCAAGCAACCTTGATGACCGACCCTTAGGGGGAGATTGTTGGGAACGTAGTTTTACTACTTATCAAGTCTCGGTCATTTACTTGTAATAGGTTGCTAAGGCTTGTATGTTTATTTAATCTTAAGGCTTATGTAGCAAGCCCATGGGCCTTAAGCCCATTTCATTTTCAAGATAGGGAGGAAGGGAGTGTTGCCCTAGTCCTCACCTATAAATACAATGTAACCTCTCCTTTGAGAGGGGTTGGTTCTCTTGGTAATTTCATTTTCTTTCATTTTCAAAAAAAAAAAAAAAAAAAAAAAAAAAAATTGTAGGACCGAAAATACTATTGATTCATGTGGTTCGGGGGGTCGGGGAAGCTCAAAGTTAAGGAAAGACATGATATTTATTAGATTAAGAAAGGGAAGATGTGTGTGTATTTTAGAGAGAAGAAGGAAAAACACACACACACCTATGATACAAATGAGACATCCACCCTCCTAGTTGGGACTAGGAGGGGTATTTATACAAAGAATACAAGGTAATCTTTACACTAATGGCAAGACTAGTCCTTGTAGTTAAAGACTAATGCAATTCCCGAATATAACAAAACTTTAAGGCTAACAATAAGGACGGATGAAAATGAAAAAAACATATAAAAATGGGCGAATACGTATAAAAATGGTTGAAAACGAATAAAAATGTATGAAAGCGGATAAAAACGTATAAAAACGGTCAAAGTAACAAAAATAGTAGTATATGGACTAAATCCGTGAAACCCGGCTGATGACAAGGACCGTTTTGTACTTAAAAAATAAGTCATGTCATCATTTAAATGGTTTAGTAACTTATGTAACTGGAGACCAAACTTTAGTAACATATTTGTAACGTTTTAAACTTTAATAACTCAGGTGAACAATTTGGCAAATTTTAGTAACATATTTGTCTATTAAACCAAATTGAAATTATAAATTTAAATAATTAATAGATTACATTGTCTCTAGTAAAGATATCTTAGTCAAATCACATTACTTATTTTGTAAGTTTTTAATCGAACTCAAATTTTAAACAGTTTTTCTTTATATGTAGGAGTTGTTTGTTTAAGCTTATATGTGAGCTTATAAGCTTATTTGATTTCTGCTTATATTTCATAAGCCCTAATTTCTGACTTATTTCAAGACTTTGGGCTTATATGAGTTTATCATACTATAATAAACTTGTATAAGCTCACAAGTCTAAAAATAAGACGGAAAATTAGAGCTTATGAAATATAAGCCGAAACACAAATAAGCTCATAAGCCACATAGCTTAAACAAACAACCCTGTTGTAAAAATAAGCTTATAAGCCCACCTATAATATTATTATCAGCTTATTATAAGTTATTGTATATAACATCCCTTATATAAGTTCGCATATCTTGAAAAAGACACAAAATTGAGGCTTAACAAAACCAACTCATAAACTTAAAACCCAACTAAATAAGCTTGCCCAAACATCATATTAGGTTTATTATATATTTTTACCTAAGCTAATAAGCTTATAAGCCCCCTAAATAAGCTTAAACAAATACTCATTAAAGATAGCATTCACGGGTGGTGTGAACGGTTTTAGGGTACATGAGTCAGCTTTAATGCGGTTATTATACCATGCCCGTTCTCGCATGCCAAACATGTTTTATTTTTTGCCCTTACCCGTACCAGTTTGCGTGGTTAACCCACGAAAGGTGGGTACTCGTGGGTTTCGCATTGTTTCTTACATTTACCATCCCTAAGATTTGTCATTTTGGTCAGATTTTATCATATAAATCCATGTTGCTTAAATTCATCCCACATTGTAACACTGTAAATGTATTAACCAGATCGAGAACATGACAAAATTGAATCGAACTGCTGGATCCAAACTCAAAAAATCGATACCTGAAAAGATCGAACCTAAAAACTATATAATTACGAGTCCAGTTTGGATTTTGGTTTTCTGATGCCCGTGGGTACTTGAATCGAACTATGTATATATTACGTACTTTAGTGACGGTACCCATGAACCGAACCGTAAACAAAACCATATTTCTATGATACATAGCATGTGAGTTACCTGCCTAGTGCGTGTCGGTTCGACGAAGTAAAATATATACAGGCCCTGTAGAGATTCTCACAATCGGGCCCAATCCAACCCGTGAGCACCTGTACCATATTGTGTGATTATTATTATTTTAAATATAGAGGTTAAGGGTGCGTTTGGTACACTACTATCAGAATGCATCAATCACATTTATTATCATTGCAAATGTTTGGTTACTAAGTTGGGGAATGAAATTATCACTAACATATGAAAATCATATGCCTATATTCTAAATAAAATAAAATAAACCATACCCTAAAGTTCACACTAAACAATAGAAATGGAATCGGCATTCTCAATCTCATATTACCCTTTAATCAATATCATACCGCTTGTGATTCTGGATAGTATACCAAACGCACCCGAAAGTCCTATAATTTTACATTCACATTAAAGTAAAAATTTTAGTACTTTACTACAGCTATAAATAACCATTTTTTGAACTAGTTACAATGCCCGCGCACGCGCGAGTTTTTTTAAATTGTTTGAATTATATATTTTTATTTATTAAAAAAACAATTAATTTAATCTTTGTTTTATTTGATTTATGATGTTTAATTATAGGTTTTTTTATTATTAAAAATAATTATTTAAAAATTTTAATCCTATTATTAATTGCATCTTATCTATATTTTTTGTATTTATCTTCTACTTGTGTTATGGATAAATATAAAATGTTATCTAATAAGAAAATAATATATATTTTTTAAAATAAAATTATCACTAAATAAGGTATGAATTGATTTTTTTGAAATGAAAAATTCCCAAGGTTTTGTTTTTATTATATAAATAAAAGATTGTGGCTCATATACTACATCTTTCTTACGTTTAAGTATCTTAACGATAAGAAAAATAAAGTAGAGATGTTTTCTTGTTATTAATTTCAATATAAGTTATTATATACTTTTAAATCCTTAAAAATATGGTAATCAAATGGAGGTATTTACAGCATACACTATGATGGTTTATGAAAAGGTCTATAAAAAGATGAAGAGGTCTAAAAATTTAAAAACCGTAGTGGATGTATATTTCAAGCCTATGTGGCATGAATATGTCTAGGATTTTGAAGAGGTCCAAAATTTAAGTATTTAGTAAATGTTAAGTGTGCTTTATGATATGAAAAGGTTTATGAATAGGTTTATCTATAGTAGAAATATGTTTATAATTTAAAAAGGTTTATAAATTAATGATGTTTTAAATGTATAAACTTTTTTATAGTTTATTATAGTGGATGCCCTTAAAAGAAAATTTTAGGTACGCCCAAGTCTTAAAAACCAGTTATGACGTTAAGATCAGTTTTGCTAGTGTGCAAGTGAGCTTCATTTTCACAAAACCATAATGTGGCAAAAAGTAAATTAGACATCTATACTTGCTTATAAATTTATAATAGAAGAGTTTAAAAATTCAAATTACACATTTGCCTATTATGGAAGGATTTGATAAAATATTAATATTAGAGCAACTGCAATGCACCGGTTTACAAAAGACTTTTCATTATTTAAAAAACTTTTTAAATGACTTTGTGCATTGTAAGTAAAGCTTTACCCAAGACTTGTAGTAAAATGACTTGGTGCATATCAAGCGTTTGACATGAAACTTACAAAGCCATTTTCATTAATTGAAGACTTAAAGTACACAAATGGGGTACACAAAAAAGCTATTGCAAGACTTTTTAGCATTGGAGGAGATTTTGAAGAAAAACTTTTTGTATAAGAAAATAAATGAAACAATTAATGTTTTATCTAGAAAAAGTCTTTAATAGCTTTGTGCATTGCATTGCTGATGCTCTTAGTAACCTGACATATTTTTTAAAATGAAATTAATTTATGTAATTAATAATATAAATGATTTAAACTGAAAACATTTAAAATACGATTAAGTAAATAACCATTATTAACTTTCGATTAGATAATTTTAAATTCACGTTAAATTATAAGTTATTTGTTTTAGTATAAAAAGGACCATGAAGAGATAACATGGTGAAAAAATAGACATTGGCTTAAGATGGTGAAGTCAACCGCGGCGTTTTTGCAATACTAATAATTGACATAGTTTTTGTATGTACATTATCACTAACTACGACGTGTCATTTGTATTACCGTGTATTAAACACCACCATTGTTGCTTTCTCCTTTTGGAGTTTCGTTGCATTGCGCATGTACTACTATATTGTATAAAGATGATTGTAGTGCTTCAATTGTATGCTATTATGGGTTATTTGGTTACACGTATATCCGTCGTCGTAATTGTATGCTATTATGGGTTATTTGGTTACACGTATACCCGGATAGTAAGTATATTAGAGGTGTTTGCCTGGATTTATTGGATGACCTTTAGAGTTTGCTGAAAAGGTAAAACATCAATAAGTTTATTTTCCTTTTACTTAAGAACTTATTGAGATGTTAAATGATAAAATCATAGAAAACAGTGTTTGGAACTACGAATCAATTAAGTAGTAAGGAGAGAGTGTCTAATTTTCATTTTTCTTTATAATGACATTAAAATAAACAAAATAAGTTTAATCATATGTAACTTTGAAAGATATATCATCATTGTTAAAATAGATTCATAATTTCTCAGAAGGTGCAAAATTTGCAAACAGTCCACTTCAAAATGAAAAGGAAAATCTTGTTTACTTCAACACTACTACTTATTTTAGTTTGACAAACGATGTATAAATTTATGCCATTGTCTTTTCCGGTAAAAAGAAATATTAAAATAAAAAAAATGAGAAGTATTTTTAGCTACACATTTTAGATACGAGTAAAAATTTTAAAAGTTTATGAGCATCTACTTTTGCAGGTACATCATCTTAAATGTGTGATTCTTATTTATTCCCACATTTCTCATTTTAATTTTTTTTCTCATTTGATCCTAACACTTATGACCATACCCATTATACTATAATACTATGGCGCTCATGAAACGATGCCGGTTTGTCTAACTAAGAAATAAAATATTCAAAAAAATGCTTGGGCTGTGATTTGAGTTTAGTCCATTTGGGTTGCCTTTTGTTTGTTGACTGTTGTATGAGGTTGTTGCCCTAGAATTTACATATACTCGCCGCTTTCACTATCAAACACATACACACACGCGATATGAAGAACCCACTCACACACGCTATCCAAATGATATTGTCTAACGGTTTTTTTTGTTTATAGTTTAAATCCGGTTGTTTATGTGCTACGTGTTTGTTAGATCTGAGGTATACGATGACGGTTTACGATTTTTTGTCTCGTTGGGAAAATAAAATATTCAAAAAATGCTTGTTTTACACTATTACTTTTAGTTACTACAACTATGATTTATTATTTTATCGTAAAACCCAACTCGTGACTATCACCCAAAACCTTGGGCCTAACTAAAGTTTTAAACCCTCTACCAATCTACCATATCCATAGAAGGTGGGAAGGCTCAGCCCAAAGGCCCATTCACATGTCAAACTGAGTAAATGACTTTCAACTGAGTAACTGAGGATTTTTTTTTCTTTTTTTTTTTTTAAATATAATTTCCCACCTTACGTTCCATTGCAGCGCGGATTATGAAAGGAGGATGCGAATATAGTTGGAAAAAAAAATGTAGTACGGCAGAAATTAATTAAAGGGGGTCAACATGATCAATTTGCCATAAAGTCAAGCTTTTAATGAGGTGCAGCGTTCCATGGAGCCCAAATGCGTTAAAGTGCCCAACTGCATGTTACCAGAAAACATAACCTCAACCGCTAAGGATCATTCCTTAGCCAATCAGAGAGTAAAATTTTAGTTGGTCTTGCAAACTAACTTCGATGTTAATTGGGTCATGATATAATCTTCACTTTTTAAATAAGTATCATTTTGTATGTGATTTCTTGTAAGTTCAAGTCCAATTGGTTCTAGAAATGTAATCATCGTTAGGAGATATGCATGTCTTTGCTTTCTCACACGTAACAATCTTCAAATCCATATGCGTTTGTTTTGCCGATTCGCCAAAAAAACGTAAAAATGTCAGCATGTCTAGGACGACCTTCACACCCCTTTGAAGTCGAACGAGATCATCTAATAAAGTGATACTTAAGGGCTAGTCAAGAGCCCATCGTAAGAAACAATAAACACAAATGTTATTTACCATGTTTAACGACATTATATATAACAAGTATTCTAACAAGTATTTACCATGTTCAATTGAAAAGCTATCATTGGATCTCACGTCGTGCTAAAAATGGTTCGTGGTGCTGGCAAGAATGGTTAAGAGATCCTAATAAGAGTCGGGTCAACATTTCGACAAATCAACAGTAATCCGTGAGGCAAGCTTTTGGGGATGTGTTCGAGTTTTTTGGATCAGTCTTCAGCTTCTCTCTGGCGTTGTTCTCTGCCTGTGCTGCTGCAATATTTATGCTTATGCGTGAGTTCAGATGCTGCTGCAATATATATGTTTCTGCTTGAGTTTTTGACATTGCTGAAAATACAGTGGAGATAGCAACTATGTGTGTTTGCAAGTGTGTCCTTGTTTGGCATCTAAATGGTGGAACATGACTAGTGTCAGGTCTTATGATTTGTACTCATATTTTTGTAGCTGATGAGTGTTTGGTTTCGAGTAATTTGTGCACTTTGGGTGCAGGTTTTGTTCTGTCCTCTTGGGTCCTAGCCTCTTTAACTTTCTTGTTAGGGAGGTGGGATGCCTTTAGTTTGTAATATGGTTCTTGGTTTTTATAAATTGTTGCTTTTCTAAAAAAAAAAGTATTCTAATAATATTTATTTTTTAAACAGAACTTTGGAAGTTGGTAATTTAATCACGGCGATAATTCTGTCACTATTAGATTAGATCAGTGGGTGTGGTGATGAACATTCAACTCTTCATTTGGGGCCTACGGGTGTCACATCACCCCAACACCTCTTCACAACTAACTCATCCTCACTCATAACTAACCTCAACTTAGGGGCTGTTTGATAAAACTGAGCTATTTAGCGCTGAACGAATCATAGATGCTGAATAATTCAAAGGTGCTGAGTGAACAAGATTTGTATAAGAAAACCTGTTTGATGAGCATTTTGAATACCCTCTCTGAATAAAATAAAATTACGGTTTTAACCTTGGGTGTGGTTAGGTAATAAATAAAATACTTTGTTGATAAATGATTATTATCTATTGAATTTATAGTGTAAAAAATATATTTAAACAAAACTAAATATTATAGATTAAAAATAGTTTATCACAAAATTATAAATATCTAACGTATTATACAGTAATAATTGTAGAGCTTGAACTTCATATGGTTAAATAATATAGTATATAAAAAAATTACTTAGTCAAATTTTATGTTATTTAATTATATTAATGTATAGTACGTGCATTTGTTCTATAGTAACCAGTGTTCTAAAAGGCGCGCCAAGGCGCCGCCAAGGCGCGAGGCGTGGCCTCGGCGCCACGAAATGGACCAAGGCGTGAAGTCTAGGCGTCGTGTGAAAAGGCGTGGAATAAGGCGCGAAAAGGCGTGCCAAGGCGCGCCTTATCGTATGGCGTGGCGCCATTTTTAGAAGGGGATGATGTGGACTTAAATTTTGGGCCTAGTAATTTCTAAACATAGTTCAAATTTTCACTTTATTTCTTATGCATATCACTTTTTGTAATCTCATCTTTTGTAAACTCACCTTTTGTAAACTCGATATGCATATAAAATATGATATTATAACATAAATGATAAATATATAAATATTTTTTCGCCGCCTTAGTCACGCCGCAAAAAACGTCATGGCTTCGCCATGGCGCGTAAGGCTTGAGGCATGGCCTTGCCGCCACGCCACGCCTCACGCCATTTATAACATTGATAGTAACTAAAAGTATATGTGACCCCCCAATATTATTTAAATGTTATTCTCCATACTAAAAGTAGATGTGACAGTGTAGGACTATATAGGGTATTTGGGTAAGTACACATCCACTGAATCATTTTGTGTACCTTTTTATGAAAAATCGCTCAGCACGAAATTGACCATTCAGTGGCCATATTTTAATTCGTCAAACACGCTGACCGAATCAGTTTTACACACTCAGTGCTTAATTAGTTCATTCAGTGGCAATCAAACACACCCTTACTCATTTGAGGTACACCACTTACAACTTTATTTTTTTATTCATTTCACTAAATAAATTAAATTCATTTCATTGATAATTAAAATAAAATACAACACAATAAATATTACACCCGGTATCAGCCATAAATATTACACCCCGTATCAACCATAATTCATCTTGTTTAATACTACGTACTTTAATTTAGCTAAAACCTTACTACAAACTTGAATAGGCCCAACCCAACTTTGTTAAAAACTCCACATACAAAGCCCATCTCATTTGCCCCAGCCAAAAAATAAGCTAAAATTTATTTAAAACCCTAAAAAAACACATCTCATGCTCCACTTGAACATTATGTATGTGTTTGCAAAAGAAAAGAAATCATGCTCCACTTGGTACTCTTTGTCAGATAATATAGCTCGTCGTCTGCACGAGCAAGCTCTTCACAACGAGCTACGACGAGGGGGTGGTGGTACCGTGGCGAGCTCCAACGAGCTCCACGTCAGACGACGAGGAGGAGTGGCGAGACCACACCCACTGCTCTTTGGAAGGATAATTTGATAGGTAATGGGCCTTTGAGTACGACTTTCATTTGGATGCAAATCCAAATTGCATGCTTGTTGGTCGGTTATCTAATGATACTTGGACATGGAATTGGAAAAGGCAACGGCTAGGAAGCAGAAATGAAGAATTTTCGGAGTTTTTGAAGACGAAAATTGGCCATGTTCACGTGAATGATTTTCCAGATTCTTGGCATTGGATATTGTGTGTTCTATGTAAACGTTTACTCGCTTGCCTGTGGATAATTGTTTTCCTCCTTCTCTAAGCCCAAGTACGAGGTGGTCTAAAATCTTACCCCGTAAGGTAAATATCTTCATTTGGCGTCTTATCTTGGATAGATTACCGATCGTTTAAATTTATCTTTGCGGGGATTAGAGATTCAGTCTATTACGTGCTCCTCTTGGAATGTGGGTTTGGAATCGAATGATCACATTTTCTTTGGGTGTGATACGGCTTCTAGCATATGACAGCTTATTCGTGTTTGGATCGATGTTTCTATGCCTTCATTTGTCTCCTGTTACGATTGGCTTCAATGGCTCGACGATTAAGGAGCTTCTAAGGATTATAAAGATCATGTATATGTAATATTCGCGGCGCCTTTATGGATCTTGCGGTGGTATCTGAATAGTATCACTTCTAATTCTCATCATAGGAGGAAAACTTAATTGTTTGATTGTATTCGTATGTTTCTTTTTCTTGGTTTAAATGCAGAGGCCGTAAAGGTTAATTTTGGAACTCTTGGTTAGTTAATCTATTATAATTCCTCTTCTAGCTCCTTAAGATTTTTTTTTTTTTTTTTTTTTTTTTTTTAATATTTTATTATGATAATCATCGTTCCAAAAAGAAATAATAAAAAGTTTCTAAACAAATTGGTGTCTTTGTCATTAAGCTTGGTAAAATGTCCTATTTCTACCCTTTTAACAGCACAAAAGTAAAAAACATGCATGCTACTTTAATATACATACTTAAACCATTTAAGAGTGTACACTAGGATCATACGGTATGTGGTGTATGTGTGGGTGAGAAATATTTGGTTTTGTTAATTGAATAGTGAATAAGTGAATTGGAGTTATTGAGGTAAATCTAATGGTAAAGCTTAAAAATACTTCTTGTACTTATACATTACAGTTATTATTGAGGTAAATCTAATGCCAACATCGGATTTGTTATGATCTCCCCTTGAGATTGCAACATATAAACCCGATAGATACTCATTTCTGTTTTCATTTTAATTACCACGTATGCAATCAATACAATTTTGTTCCATGCTACAATAAGCGCTAAGGACATATTGTTGAAATAACCTTTCACCTCTGAACAGAAGGCCATAAAGATTAAACTGGTCATGTAACTAATGCATATGACACATGTTCATCGACAACCTCTTCTTTTTCCCGCTTGTATTAATGCTCTTGAGCTTCATATCTGGATGAAAACCCAGTTGGCCATAGACAAAAGGAATAGGAAACTAAAGCGTCATATATGATGGATGTAGTTTGTTGATCCTTTGAGGAGTTCCGCCCTTCAACTCAATAATTACATCATAATCCGTTTTGCTTTTTGTACCGTTTTCAAACACTATAGCGCTAAGTGTCAGGGAAGATGGCAGATCGTACTCCCATACCCTAACCACACCATATAGCCTAGTTCTAAATTCTGGTACATCTTTGCCACTGCGTTTATCTCTAGTCGTTGATGCAAGTTTTATGGCCAGGTTTTAAATTTATATTAACTCTCGTCTACCTATGGTCTATCTTATGCACTCACGGGCAGTGTACCCGGTCGTGTGTAGTATAGTATTTGGTAAAGCCGAGGTTGTCCCAAGAGCTATGTGTAACTAGATTCTAACTTAAGTCTATGTCATAATTTTTAAAGAGGTTTATGATTTGTTTGAATAATTAAAATAAATAAACAGAATTGAAATGCAGAAAGTAAATTGAGTTGTAAACTGTAGGGAGAAAGTGGACTAGCCTACTTGTTGATCCTACATTGTTATGACTATGTTTTATAATAAAACTTCCTATTGCTTCAAGTGGGGCATAAAATTCGCTAGACTCCTGTGATCAGTTCGTCTAGCCTATCTCCCTAGAATCCGTCTAGGACATCAAAGGTCTGGATCCTTATGACTGTCAAAGCTTATAGGTAAACTAGTTTGAGTCATTAAGCGCCACTACATGCTAGATTAATTGTTTGTGTGATCCGGCCTCTCGGATCTTAGACCACACATATAATTTCTCAAGTTCATCCATCCCGGAGGGTGATCCTGTGGTCAATTCACATGCAAGGGATTTGGTAGTCCTATGGTCAATTCTTACCAACCCGCGCAACCTATTACTCTAGGGTCCTTTGGTCAATTCTCCTAGTGTAATACGTACAACCGGTTGTCAAAACTACTGAAACTAGAGGATCTATCGAATAACTAAGCATGCACACACTAGAAACAATACTAAAAGCCTGAAAACATAATCAATACAATATAGGAATCATAACTAGGCTAGCACCAATGGTGCTTAGCCGATCATATTAAAAAGTACAGCTGATTCAATGTTTTGCATGTAAATGAAAGACATGTAATCATAAATGTAAATTGAAAATGAATTGCTAAAACTTATGGATGTAATGTCGTGATCTCTCCCTTGGAAATGCTCTGTATGGTACTGTAGATCGTCCTTCTAAAGCCTCCGTTTTTTCTATGACTTTTTGTGGTATGGAAGATGTGTCAAATGTATAAATTAGGGCCGGTACTTATAGGCCCGTCAAGGCTACGGCGTAACCTTGAGTTGTGGTTACTCTGTAGCTAGTGTAATCCTTGGACGATCTTATCCATTAATAAAGGTTACGGCGTAACTTAGATGATTAGTTACGCCGTAATCTTTGGCGGCAACAACTACGTCGTAAGCTTCATGAATGGCTATGCCGTAATCTTTCTGAGATTTTCTTCTACGTCGTAATCTTCATACTTAGTTATGCCGTAATCTCATAAATATCTTGAACCCCATTTTGTGTAACGGCGATGCTGTAACCTTATGAGTTGGTTACGGCGTAACCTTCTTCGCCATAAAATCTTCTAAGTTCAAATAGTTATGGCGTAACCTCGTGTGGTAGTTACGCCATAATCTTCAATAAGGGTTGAATTGGTCTTCATGTACAAATCCTTAGCTACGGCGTAGGTGGAGAGTATAATTACACCGTAACTTCTTCAAGCATACAAAATTATAAAATCTTGTAAATGCATTTCCAAATCCGTGTCTCTTTTGCTGCTACGCTTACTTATAACCTGAAAATAAAATATAACGAAGTCAAAGTATATATCCACATAAAATGATACAATAATGAGTATATTATGGGGAAATTGACACTTAAATATCATTATTATTTGATGTCATCAGCCGTTCTGAAGAGTTTTACCACCTTGTTATGATTATCAAGAAAATCGATCAAACCATGAACTATTTATGTGCTTAACTTGCCATAACTTTATCCACCAAAGTGATTCACCAGATTAGCTACTTCATTCTTCGTATCGTATATAAAAAGTTGTAAGAATCGTGGCAGATCACTTTCTATCGGGCATAACGTCCTAATCCAATGGTAAACTTGACCAGAGACATTGAATACATAAGGATCTCTTCCATTATTTATTGCTTCATCAACATGGTCGCCAAATGAAGTCATGCTAAACATATGGTTGTACGCATGTATGTTGTCCAAAAATTGCTTATTCCTGATTAACTCTTTGATATAATCTGGGGGTTCTAATTCTTCTTCCAAAGTGACTTTCCACCCCCACAACATCCATGATATTGGACCTTTTGATCTTTAGAATATGCTTTTAGACGTTCACCATACCAAAAAGCTGCTTTGCAGTGCTCACATGACCAACTACAATCGCTCAAATCAATATAAGAAGATGACACCCCTGTAACCGAAAGTTTATAAAAACATAAGCAAATGTTGGTATAAAATATGAGGGGTAAAAATATATATTGAAACAAAATTCAATGTAATAGAAAACAATTTAAAAAAAAAATTAATCATCTTCAGTTTGATCACTACTTGATCCCACATTTTCCGTTTCCGTATCATGAATTCCTAAACGATTATCCATACTACGCCTTCTTCGAGGTGGATGGTTAGATGTGAAATGTGACCCAGATGTTTGACCATCTCTTGTTCCCCGAGTTTCAGAACGCCTTCTTTTTCGTTCGATAGATGTGCGTATATTCACTATTTTTAAAAATATACATATACTGTATTTAAGGATAAGAGCAAACTCCAAAACTATTGTTTGAACAAAGTACGCTATTGTAGCCCAAAAAAAAGCTACTCACCTTGACGCTGAACATTCCTTGGTCCTATATTTTGAGTTTCAGCATCATTAATCAGTAAAGAATCAACATAATCACCTGATAACTGACGGTATCGGATAATTATCTAAACCGCTCCTTCTTACATATCGTATGTTAGATGTCGAGAGCATACAAAATGCATCACTAACTCTTGTTAACTGGTCTTCTGGTTGCATGTTTTTCCCTTTCGGCTTATAATAAGAAGATTGGTCTCTAGCTAATGATTATAAAAATAAAAACCAACAGTTAAGTAAATATAACGGACTGAGAAAAGTAATATGTTTTGTTAAGAAAAAACCGAGTCAATTTTTTTCACCTCCAGTTTCAATGCTTCCTGATTGACAAAAATACAATCATAAACATCATTTAGAACAATCCTTGAGCCCATAGCAACATTTGCGTCAACAATCCCGGACCATCAGTACCATTAATCATTATAGAATCGTCGTAAAAGCGTTCCTTTTTTAGCTTCAAATCATGGGGAAACGACACACATGTAGGAAATAATTTATGGCGAAAAAAGTAATCATTAGTTATAAAAACAAATTCTATAAACATATAACATGTTGAATAAACTGTATACAACAGAATATTGAAAAAATCTAACTAACCTTTAACTTCAACACAACTCGATCTCGAGGACATAGTATTCGCATAATGGGTCATTATGCGACCATCAAAACAACTTTCTTGTAAGTCTTCATGAAGCACTTCTTGCTCAATCCCAACATAGGCGTCAAAAGGACCAACACCGTTTTACAAATAATGCCTTATCAGATCTTGTCTTTTAGATGTAAGATTTAAACCGAAATTTTCATCGTTGTTTTTAAATTCATTATCAGGGAGCTGGGATTTATTATTTATAGTCTCGCGTTTTGTTTTTCCTTTCATATTTTAGTATACTAATGCAAATAACACTAATGTAAAAAACTATAACTATTGCCACATTTTAAGTAATCATCATAAGTTTATGAAACGTTATGCAACATGAATTTAGGAATCAAATATAAAACCAATCGGAAACTAACTCAAAATAACCAAACTTAAAGAAAATGATTACAAAATCACTTTGACTGAGAGTATATTGGCCGATTAGTTTTGTGACTCTAGTA